>ML786395.1:884836-899719 GCA_009831015.1 Picea engelmannii | reverse complement strand
GTTCCCATGAGGTTTTACCTCTTTCGTCATTTATTTCAAAGTATCTTTTGTATTTGGGTACCTAACATGGCCTAGTTGTTGGGACCCATTCTTTATTTTCACCATAGTGATGTTCAGGGTGGGTGTTGGAGTTACTTCACACACACCTAAGATTTATTTTTTATAAGGTTTTTCCTTTCTTATTATTCATTATTAGTCATTTATCCAATATCCTATATTTTAGGGGAGAATATTCCACCTGGAGAATATTCTCTTTTAGTTGACACTTCAGTTTGACAAGTTGAGTTGAGTTTAGATGCCGCATTGGTTTTGTCACCATGCAACATTGGGATAATCACCAACTAATGCACACTTGCCTTGGGATCATCTGCAGATTGGAACATTATCCTTTATTTCCTGATTTAACTCCTCACTACTCTCTGTTCAGTGAGTTAACAAAAGACTAGTTGACTAGTTAACTTAGCTAGGTGGAAGTTCACTCCCGTAACTTCCTGAGAGACTAGACTAGGTGGCACTTCACTCCCGTAACTGTTGGTGTGTATCCAAATCACTCTATACCACCACTATGGCTCATTATTTACTCGTGTATCCTATATCTATTGTAAATTATTCACTCTTTGAGTGTGGAATACAATTAATGAGAATTCTTTCATTCTTTCTCTCCTTCTTCTTCTTTCTCAAATTCTCTCTGCAAATGTGTGTATTATTTTTTATCTAGATCTATTCTATGCAGGTTCAACACATTTAAAAATGACCCATACCCAACTCTACTAAAAATTGACTAGGCTTATGAGAATTTCATTGACATAGACCTTAAGAATGAAATAATGACTTTTGAAGCAGATGGTATGAAAGTAACCCAACCATTAGACCCCTACCAAGGCCCTCGATATACGGATCCGATCGAGGCGGATATGGAAGAAGATTCCTTGGATCACCTCTACACTCTAACTACAGTGAAGCAGGTGAACTATATTAATCCTACTATAGATGGCTTAGTAAGTTGGAAGAGTATTAAATATGAAGGTGAATATTCATAGGTCTCTTTTGAAAACTGGAAACGGGGAAGATATGAGAACGTCTCATGGTGTTGCATGACTATTAGAGATTCCAAGTGGATTGGATCATAGGTTAGAGAACACCCTATTTATGATGGAACTTCATATTTATGTAGATTTCTTTTTGATCTAGAGGATAAAGTTGCGTTAGATCAAGGAATTCTTGTACTTGATGTTGCGTTAAGATTATCTTCAGCTAGATGATGGGCCACCCAAAAGGGTACTTTATCTTCCTGGGATGAAGAAAAGCATGCCATCCAACATTGATTTATCCCCCCTTCACAGGTTACTCAGTTGAATTAGGAACATGAACCTAACAGTCAAACCTCAACTTTGGTAGCATACGATGGGTTTTCTAATCCACGTGAGCATGTTGTGCATTGTATTCAAGTATGGAAAGTTGCGCAACTGCCTTCTCAATTTTGGGTACACGAATTTATTCATTCTTTGGGAAAAATTATAACTGCTTAGTATGTACATGAGGAGGATCGAAGACAAACCACTTGCTGGGAAATCCTTCAAAGGAAATTCTGCCAAGACTTCTTATTCTCAAGTAAATCCCCTGAAAACACTCTAGCTTTGCGACAGATTAAGAAAATGCATTTTACTAACAATGTTAAGCCTATAAATCCTCCCACCATCTATTCTAAAAATGAATACCTCCTTCATCATATCCTTTATCTATCCCTTGCATGAATACCTGTGGCTTGTCTTAATGTTGATAAATACCCAGAAGATCCCGATGACCTTGAGGAATTTAGGAATTTGACATTTCAGGAATCTGAAGGAACTAGGGAAATTAAAGACACTACTTTGGATAATGTTAGTATTCCCTATACCAAACCCCTACAGTTGCAGAAAGTAAATATAGGGACTGATGACCACCCTAAGATAGTATCCATTGGAGACTATTGGGATGAATAGAACATGACAGAGATACATGCTCTATTGCAGGAATATGAAGACTTGTTTCCAACAAACTTTTCAGGGTTAAAGGGGATTAAAGGAGACTTAGGGGAGCTGAAGATAGAACTCAATCCTAATGCTAAATTGATCAAACATAGGCAATATCATCTTAATCCCAAAGTTAAAGAGAAAGTAAAAAAGGAAATTGACCGAATGTTGGCAGTTGGGATCATTTTTCCAATAGATGAGGCTGAGTGGATCATTCCTATCATAATCTAAAGTAAGAAGGGTACTAAGGATATATGTGTCTGTGTGGATTGCAGGATATTGGACGTTGCATGTGTACATTATCATTTTAATACTCCCTTTAGTGACGAAGTCTTGGATCAAGTGGAAGGGAACAAATCCTATTCTTTTACAAATGGGTTCTCTAGGTATTATCATGTCATAATTGTTGACGAAGAAAAGAAGAAAAGTACCTTCATTACTGAGTGCAGATCCTTTGCCTACAATGTTATACCCTTTGGGCTCAAGAATGCCCCTACGCTGTTCTCTCAGATAGTAATTTTGACATTCTGTGAATTCATTCATAAGTGTCTCAAGGTTTACCTATATTATTGGACTGTATACAACTTACTCAAGGAGCAAATCTGTCTCTTATGGCTAATGTTGGATCGCTTCCACCAACTACATATTTATATTAATATGAAGAAGTGTGTTTTTTTCATACCATTTGGGAATCTCTTGGGACATATAATTTTTATGGAAAGAGTATTGGTATATCCTATGAAGGTTGCAGTCATTATTAATATTCTTCCCCCTACTACGATCAAGCAGTTTTGAACTACTCTGGGCCATACTGGATATTACCATTGATTTATCAGGAGTTAGGCGAGTATCACAACACCATTGGAACAATTTCTAAAGAAGTACAAAGGGTTTCATTGGACTACAGACTACAATAAGTTTTTTGATGTTTTAGAAGAGAAGTTGAGTATTGCACCTATTTTGACTTATCCTACCTGGAAAATTGAATTTCATGTGCATATTGATGCCTCTGTGATCACACTGGGCATTATTCACGCACAACCAGTGGAAGGAAACTTCAATCATCCTATCTAATTTTCCATCCACAAAATTTCCCACGATCAACGCAACTACACTATGACCAAAATGAAAAGTTTGAATATGGTTTATGCTTTGCAAAAGTTTAGGAATTAGTTTCTTGGAGGTCATTTTAAATTATTTAATGACCACTCAGCTTTAAAGTATCTAGTTAATAAACCTATGTTAGAAGGTATAATTTTTCGTTGCTTGTTTTAGTTTAGGGAGTTTTCTTTTGAGGTCATTGTTAAGCCTAGAAAATTAAATGTGGGGCCATATCACTTGTCTATACTTGAGTAAGGATAAATTGGCCGAGCTATCGATGATCATCTCTCGGATGCAGATATTTTTCGCATAGATTTTATCCCTAATTATCTATCATATATTTCCTTATTTCTAACTATTGGTACTGTGTCGAAGGGCTATTCCGCAACATAGAAGAGGCACATAATGGTTCATGCAGCAGATTAACAAATAATTGTAGGCCAAATATAAAAATTGGGATTGGGTAGTATCTTGTGATGTTGCATACTTGATCATGAATGACTAGATATTCTGTGGGAATATCACAGTCGAGTTGCGACAGGACATGTAAGTGGAAAGGCAATTTCTTGAAAGATACTACATGCATTTCTATGGTGTCCTATAGTGTTTAAAGATACTAAGGACTATGCTTGGGCTTGTGATATATGTCAGAGAGTGAGAAAGCCATCACATCGAGATGAGTTGTCGCTCCACCCTATTCATGCACTGCAAGCATTTGAAAAATGTGTTGTCGATTTCATCGGTCTGAAAAATCCTCCTACAAATCATTTAAAGGAAAGATACATAATTACTGCAAGTGAATACCTAACTCAATGGGATAAAGCGGAAGTTGTCTGGGATTGCTCTACAATGACAACAACATGATTTATTTTTTAGAATATCATTACCAGGTTTGGTTGTCCTTGAAGCTTGACCAGTGATCAAGAATCCCACTTTATCAGTAAGACTATCGGAACCCTTACTAGAGAATTCTTGATACAACATCATAAGTGAAGTCTCTACTATCCATAGGAAAGTGGTGTTATCACATTTATTTGCAAAGAAGGGGTGTTTTCCTAAGAAGTTGGCTCCTTGGCAAAATAATTAAAGAATGCGGGAAAAAACCCACATTTTGGCTTATATCCTAATTCGGAGGAGTGATGAGATGTTTTGGCGCAATATGATAAGGCATGTGCAGATCTGGGCGATCGAGAGCTGAGCACCCCATATCAATGGTCGATGGACATATTGGGGCCTCAACATGCATGCATGATAAAAAAGGTAGGGTGGGCTGGGAAAAATAGTCGTGGTTTTTGAAGGTGATACATGTCGACCAAAGACACACATCAGGCCCAAAATTGGGGAGGTTCCAAACAAATTTTCACAGCCCCGATAGGCGCAAGTGCACATACTATCCTCTCCCGAGCTGACAAGTGGCCTCCCCTCATCACTTCCTCTCTTTCCATCTGTCTTCAACTCGTTGTCTCGTCGGTACCTATCCCTTTCTCATATCCCACTACCTGTGCCACCTCACTCCACATCACCTCCATCCCATTACACCTCAGCTTCTGCTTGTGTGACCCCCATGCTATCCTCAGTCTCCTTGTCCATCCACTGATGTCCACTTGTACATCTCCCATCCTCTACTCCATACCGAGTGCACCCATCACTTTTTCAGTGGCCACGTCTTTCGTTAGGCTTCCCCATAATCATCTAGCTCATAACCTGATGGCTAACGCTGAGGCTGCCACGTCCTATAGAGGCATAATTAACTTGGGTCTTCCAAATTCTAATGAAGTAGTTATTGAGGTTGGTGGGGGATGGTTGAAAATTGTTTCCACCATAAATGGAAAACCTAGAAAGTACTGTAAGTAGGTCGACTCAGCTGTAGAGGCTTTCTGAAACACAATTGCATCTGACATGGCCTGTTTCTGATAGGTAACTGCATGCGGTCTATCAGGAAGCATGCAGACGTAATGTATTTAATGGAGTTACTCAATTATGCTCCTGTGATTTTTTTTGTTAGTATAAATACTCAATTTTTATATTTTGTAAGGGGTCGATGGTTGAGCTAGGCTATCGTATTGTAAACTTTTGATGAAGCACTCATTCCTCTGGTTATGTGTTTGTATTTCTGACTTCTTCTTTAATGAAATTCAGCTTCTTTCCATCTCTTTGTAAATGTTGTGTTAAGACACTCGGAATTGGAGGATCTAGTCGAGGGTTATGATGTTGTTTTGATGTAGGTTTGATCACTACAATATTTTCACCAGTTTTAATCAGTTTACCATGTTATCGTTTCCCCCTCTTATACTGAGTAGCTCATAATTGGAGGATCTAGTCGGGCTGTTACAGTGGCATTGTGATGTAGATTTGATCATCGTGTTGTTTTAGCTATGTCATTTAGACATATCTTAGTGTCTGAATATTTGGGTCCAAGAGGATCTCATTCTTGAATCTTTTCTTCCTTAGGAGGTTGGAAGACCTGATGTCCATAGCAAGCCCTTACATTGCCTCACCAGTTCTTCCCCCTACTCACCCTTTACCGCAAATTAATGACTAAAGTTAGATCAATACCTCACTTACTTGTTCATTGCATGGTCCAGGATTCTAATTTAAACTGATATAACCTTGAGACTGCATCCATTATACCACCCTTTAAACTATTTACCGTGACATACAAACTGATGGCTATTAGGTTTACCTTTGACGCAATATATAGGTGACTTCTTGTGCTAACATTTCTAGCACCATTGTCGGGGACAAAGTTGAAGATTTTCCCTGGGATTGAATGACAAATCTTACTGGTTCTGAAGGTGCATCAGAGCCCAGTACATCAAGATTTCATTTTTGCACCCGACGAATCCACTGTGGTGACTCCATTGATGCAGATCTATTGGAAACTCCATTGATTCAGCTGTGGCTTCAAGAAGTAGACACACGAGGTCTACTCCACAGATGCCTTTGGAAACACCTGAAGTTGACCTAGAGAAAATTATCAAAAAGGGAAAGGCCCTTCATGAAGGTACGCCTACTGCTGAACCAGGTATTTCTGATGATTTTCATTATCCTATAGGAACTCCAATTTATGCTTTTAATCCTTATGCTATACCTACTGTTGGAGTTTCCCAAAATTTGAATTCTGGGAGTGTTCCTATTGAGTTTTCCCTTCCTGGTCTGGGATTGGAGGGAGAAACCATTGTCACTCCTCTCTCTCTTGAAATTGTACCATGGTTTAGACCTAATGCCTCAGAATATTTTCATGCCCCGAGATTTACCACCCCTCCTCCTGTTAGAGTTATTGATTGCATAGAAAGGGAAACCTTTGTTTCCCCAAGCCCGATAACCTTTCCTCCAAATCCTCTATTGTTTTATTTTTCCATCAGAAGCTCAGTTCCAGTCTCCCCTGTTCTAACACCTTCACCTCCTCATTCTCCTCCACCTGTTATCCCTATGACAGGTGCTAATCCCCCTAGAAACATAATGGATGCCATAGTGGCTACAAGATATGCCCCTCTAGTCTTACCTGAGCCTATGAATTCTCTCCCTGTTGGAGATTACCTGAAATATATGCCAACTTTCACTAGAGAAGAGGATATAATTGCTAAAGAGCACCTTGTTGCCTTATACAGTTATGCAAAAAATCTAAATATTGAAAATGAAGATGTTTGGATGAGATTCTTTGTCCAGATCCTTGATGGTGAGGCTAAGAAATGGTTTAGGTTTTTGACCCCAGGATCTATTACTGGAATTGAGGCTCTAGATGATGTCTTCTTGAGACAGTGGGGGGTCAAAAAGGAATTCATGTATTACATCATAGATTTTGGGTCCCTGAAGAGGAAAGAGGGAGAATTTGTCTTTGACTTCTCTAAAAGATTCAACAAAATGTACAACAAAATACCTGTTGAGATAAAGCCCACAGAGGCCTCTGCCAAAATAACTTATGTTAGTACTTTTGACCTTGATTTCTGCCTCCTATTGAGAGAGATAAGATCTACTTCCCTAGCTCATATGCAAGATGCAGCCCTGGAGGTGGAATCTAATGTGTTGGAAGATAAATGACTCCAAAATAAGGTTGATAGAGACATACCAAGAAAAAAATCTGAAGCCTCCACCTTCAGTTCCTTTGTTTCCCCCCCTCAAATGGATAAAGTAACCAAGTTTCTAAAATCACTTTCAACTAGGATGGAAGGGTTGGAAGTAGAGGGGAATCCGACATACAGAAACCCTGAAAATATTGATAACAAAGGAAAATTCAGGAGGCCAAACAACATTGCTCCTTAGATTATTCCAAGAGAGCCTAGAATCAGAGATAGGGATGATAAAAAAATTCAAACCCCTCTTCAAAATAACCTTATTTTTGATGAAGAAGGAGAGGAGGAAGAGATAAATCCTAAAATCCATTGTCTTGGAGACACATCCTCATTCCCTCACTTGACTCAATCTGCATACAAGGAATCCCTCCTAGACAATCAAATACATGAGCAAAGAAAGGGGTAGAAAGACAATAGTAGTCCCAATAAATATAACCTTAGGTTGAAGAACAGAATTCTGACATCCCTGAGCCGCCTTCCAGAGAAGATAAGCCAGCCAAAGATGCAGAAAATAGAAGCAAATAAAATAAATCTCAAACCCCCTCACTAGTAGCTAAAGACCTTGTCCAAGAGGTGAAGGAAATCCTTAAGCCCCCCCCCGCTCTTTCAAATTTGACCTTGAAATTTAGAAAATCAAAATCCCTGTACCCTTCTCAGAGCTGGTCAGATTTTAAAAGAAGACTCTCTAAAATGTTGATGCCTGAAGCCCCAAATAATTCCACATATTCAGTAAATCTACAAGATGAGAAGCCAATGATCATACTAGGTCCTATGGTAGAAGACAAATATGATTAATCCCCTCCCTTCTACACATCCCTGAACATACATGATAAGGTGTTGCATAACTACCTAATGGACTTAGGGGCATCTCATAATCTCATGCCCAAAACTGTCATGAATGAACTGGGACTAGAAGTCACAAAAGATTATCATGATTTGTATTCTTTTGATTCAAGGAGAGTACAATGTCTTGGGGTCATCAAATACCTAGTTGTGACCTTGTTTCAGCTACCCATGAAAAGTGTGGTCATGGATATTGTGGTGGCTGACGTTCCTCCCAAGTTTGGCATGCTCTTGTCAAGATATTGGATTAAAAGGATTGGGGGAATCTTTCAGATGGACCTCACATATGCTACCATTCCTGTGTTCAGAGGGGAACATAGAAGATTGTACATAGAAGCTCAGTTGGCCTACATTATTAATGATGAAGCAGACCCCACTAATCATCCTATATTTTCCTTTGATACTGATTTGGGATCTATCTTATTTCAGCTTACTGACACACTTGAAACTCCTCTTGAGATCAGAAAGTAGTCCATCACCCCCCCTGAAGATGCTCCTCCAATTACCTCTATGTGGAAAATGTTCTTTGATGGAGCCTCTTCTAGAGAAGGTGTTGGTGTTGGAGTGGTCCTTGTTTCCACTACTTAGGAAACTATATCTCTGTCCTACAAGTTAGAATTTGAAATTACCAATAATGTGGCAGAATATGAATCCCTTGCTATAGGTTTGAGGGCTGCAAAAGACATGGGGATTGAAGAGATATCAGTGTTTGGAGATGCAGAGTTGATTGTTAATCAAATCAGAAATCTATATCAAGCTAAGCATCCTAGGCTCAAAACCTATAGAAATGAAGTGTGTGACCTAATTGATAGTTCCTTCTTGTCCTTCAATGTTTCATTCATTCTAAGAGAGGAAAATAAATTAGCTATTTTTTTGGCTATCTCAGCAAGCAATTTTAGAGTTCCTCTGCCACCCAAGATCAGATGTGATGTAGAATTAAAGTATACACCCTCCATACCTGACAATGTCAAGCATTGGAAAGTGTTTGAGAATGATCTCAAAATCAAAAGATTCTTGGAGACTGTTGATGAGTTTTCAGAATTACATATTGATCAAGATCCTGATTCTGACATGGATCCCCATGTTGATGTTTTTCTGACAAAATTTCTAATCATCATATTGTGCAGTTACCGAGTAATCACATTCCAAAGGGACTGGTTCCTTTGGAAATGATTTTTGAAAGTAATGATGTGGCAATAAAATCTAAGAGGCCAGATGAGGATGTTGATGTATCTGAGTGCAATATTGGCATAGAGCAGGATCCAAAATTTGTCAAATTGTCAAGCAGTTTGTCAAGGGAGTAGAAAGATGAGTATACTAAGCTATTTAAAAAAAATTCTAATGTATTTTCTTGGACCTATGAAGACCTCAGAACATATGACACCAATGTTATTGAACACAAGATCCCACTGAAGGAAGAAGCCAAACCATTTAGGCAGAATTTGAGACAGATAAATCCTATGTTGTTTCCTATTATGGAAAAATAAGTAAAGAAGTTGTTGGATGCCCAAATCATTGTTCCCATCTGATATTCTGAATGGGTGGCCAACCTGGTCCCTATGAGAAAGAATAATGGAGAAATCAGACTGTGTGTCGATTTCAAAAACATGAATAGAAGCTCAAAAAAGGACAATTACCCCTTGCCAAAAATGGAACACATACTGCAAAGGGTGCAAAGGGTAACTGGTGCATCCAATATTTCTATAATTGATGGATTTTCTAGCTACAATCAAGTCTTTTTTTTGCCTACGGACAGAGAAAAGACAACCTTCACCACTCCTTGGGGCACATTCATGTATGCCAAAATGCCCTTTGGATTAATTAACTGAGGAGAAACCTTCCAGTGAGCCATGGATATTGCCTTCATTGGAGAAAAGGATAAATTTGTGGTCATCTATCTAGATGACATAACAGTCTTCTCCATATCCGATAAAGAGCATTTTTGTCATCTGAGGAAAGTTTTTCTGAAATGAAGAAGGTTTGGTCTTTCCCTGAATCCTAAGAAATCATTATTTTCTATGAAGGAGGGGAAATTATTGGGGAATATGGTGTCTATTGAGGGAGTCAGAATTGATTCAAGCCAGGTAGAGGCTATACAAACCTTATCACTTCCTAGATCCAGGAAGGAAGTTCATTCCTTCCTGGGAAAAATTAATTTTCTGAGAAGGTTTGTTTCAAATTTTTTTGAATTGGTGAAGCATATCAATGCCATGCTCAGGAAGGAGAATGAAGTAAAGTGGACTACTGAATCCAGAGAATCCTTCAATCGAATAAATAAGGCGTTGATTGAGGTGCTTGTTCTTATCAGTCCTGACTATTCCAAGGATTTTCTAATTTTTTCTTTTGCTTCTTTTGATATAGTGGTAGCTATTTTATTACAGAAAAATGCTAAAGGGATGGAATAACCTATTTCATTTTTTAGCATAGCACTAAGAGATGCAGAGGTGAAATATGACATCATGGAGAAGCAAGCCTATGCGTTGGTGAAATCCCTCAAGGCTTTTAGGATCTATGTCCTTCATTCAAGGTTTATTTCATATGTTCCTTCAGCTGCTATGAAGGACATTCTCATTCAGCCTGACATAGATGGAAGAAGGAGCAAGTGGATTGCCAAAATCCTTGAGTTTTATTTGGAAATAAAACCCACCAAGCTAGTTAAAGGTCAAGGTTTAGACAAGTTATTGGTTGAATCTAATTGCAGAGATTTGGGGGTAAAATTCATCAACACCTGCTCAAAGGGTCAACAAGATAAGTTTGTTGATAAAAACCTCAGGGAAGCCCTCCATTGGAAGAATGCACCTGGTATAAAGATATTATATATTTTCTGCCAGAATTAAGACCCCCTGATGATATGGGAAAAAGAAAGGCAAGGGATTTAAAGCTCAAAGCAATCAGATATTGCCTTATTGACCAGGTCTTGTATTGGAAAGACCCTCTAGGAGTGCTTCTGAGATGTCTAGACCCATAGGAGGCACAAAAAGTTATGTTTTATTTTCATGAGAGCCTGTGTGGAGGAAATCACTTCTGGAGGACCACGACCCATAAAATTCTTAGGGCTGGGTATTTCTGGCCTACACTATTCACTGATGTCTGTGCAAAAATCAGGGCTTGCATCAAATGTCAAAAATTCAATGGGAAACAATAGCTCATGTCTCTTCCATTAAAATCCGTGGTAGCTTCGATACCCTTTCAGCAGTGGGGCCTAGAATTTATTGGAGAAATTCACCCTTCCTCAAGTGGTTAGCATAGGTGGATCTTAACTACAACCAATTATTTCACCAAGTGGATAGAAGCTATTCCCATAAGGATTTCTTCTCACAAAGTGATCATTGGTCTCCCTGAAGATATTATGGAAAGGTTTGGTTGTCCGAATAGGATCATCACTGACAATGATGCATCCTTCAAGGCCGAGCCATTGGTCAAATTTCGTGAGATGTTCAAAATTTCATTGATCCACTCTACCCCCTACTGTAACAACCTCCTCTTCCTTACGACAACCATTCTAGTGATGGGTGCAATTTTTTTTTTTTTTTGGTTTAGAAGTGTGTGTGTGTGTGTATGTACAAGGAACAAATACAGTCTACTCGACTCTGCGTCGCCACCCGACGACGATACGACGCAACCAGGACGAACATAAGAACATGACCAGGACACACGATATGTACCCACAGTCATAAATGATGATCACACGACAAGCAAAACAAACTGCTAAGAACGACCGACCTCCCGCCCGTCCTACCCTGCAAGGTTAGGACCTCCAGGACACATAAGCAACGCTCAAGCCCGGTGTCCCATCGTCTTTAACCATTTAAGGTCTCAGGGCTGGCGACTGTTCTGAGGAACATGGAGGTGTCTACATCCCGTCCGACACAACACACTACGCAACCAACTGAATACAATCAGGAACAACGTAAAAAGAGAACGATTACGCCCCTTACAAATGGCGCGTGACAAGAGGAATTTGACCACAACCCAAATTCAACATTATTAAATAAATCAACCCTCAACACTAATCTGAGTAATTGAATGCATATAAATTCTGGTGTTCCACTAAGTATGTCCCATCAATGTCGAGAGACTAACCAACATCACCACAAGATAACCACATCATCTCCTTTCTAATTACGACAACAACGAAATAAAAAGGTCATAAGCTTCAAATCTAATCTTACCATCTAGTTTATAAGGTAGGAAAACACCATTCCTATTTCAGCCGTACACTACAATTGCGATTCTATAAACAATATTTCCTTCTCCTAAATTAGAATTATCATCATATTGAACATACCAATAACCATCCTATAAAAGAACAATACAACAATTTCCATATTTCTTATGACATCATTTAAACAGTGTTTTATAAGGAACCCCATATAAAGGATAGTTAATTATCACATCTAAAAATCCACCTTAAAAGTACAAGGGTAACATCCTAAATAATTTATCAGTCCCTAATGTCAAGGTAATTAACATCACCTTAAAATTTATATCATAATTAAATATATCAGTGCACAAGTAACTTCATGTTGAAAGAAAACAATACCCTCTCATATTTTAAAAGAAGTGGGTAAGGAGAACCATATTAATATGATGACAATTCAGAAGAACATTCCCTTCAAGATAATATAATAAAGTTAAAATATTAAATGCCTACCCATATTAATCTCATATTAACTATTTCAATAACCAATGGATTCCTGTTGGAAATGTACCATTACCATCACATATTAAAGGCATTAGGTAATGATAATTATATTAAATGTCCACTATTTAGAATAACGTTCCTTCGAAGGTAATATAACAAAATTAAAATATTAAATTGAGCCATATTGGAATGATAACTATCAGTNAATTTAAGATAGCACTTAATTAAGGGTGTCAATATCTAGATCTGCATCATAACTAGGTGACCTTCGGACGCAACGTTTTATATCAAAATTAGAATGGCAACCCTACCATAATCTAGCAAGTTTACAAGACAATAACTAAAAAGGGCACTAATTGAAAAGACCACTATCATTGTTCAAAGTTGATAATTAAGGATAACTATTAATCTAAGGAAGGCAATATATATATGTCACATCCTAATTTAAGGTGGCAATCTATGAATTAATAAATTTACTATAACATTAATTAAAAAGGGCAATAATTAAAGATTTAATGGCACAAATCTTTACCTATCCTTCAGATTTTTATAACCTCACATATCTATGTCATCCCTTCCTTGATTCTAATAATCAATAAATAAATGATAATATATATGATATGAACTCCTCTAATCAGGAAATTCATCCATTAAATTCCACTAATAAATAATCCGAGCATAACATAAACAGTGTAAGTATTAAAAGTTGCAAGGGCCTTAGGTAATTACAACAACGAGAATAACCAATATCAAAAGGCATCCTAAAAAGGCAGCGTAAGGATAGTTAAAAAAAGGGGCAGTAATCATATCACCACTAAAAGACAGTAATGACAATATTTAAAAGCATCAAATCCTTTTTGAAAGGCGATAAGTAATTTGGTATAAGGAGGGGTTTTAATGACAATTTAAAGAGCAGAACTCCTCATCATTATATAAAATCTTATCATCATATTTATATCTATATAACCTCATATTAAAATAATCTCATGGTATCATATTTTAAATTGGCGTCATGTAACCACAACAGTGTTTAATGAACCTGGTTTAACAGCGATAAATAGAAGGGACAGTACATTTATAATCTTAGTAACATGACAATGTTTCACATTAGCAATATTTAAAAAAAAACGAAAATCAGCAAGACAACATCCCCTTTCCACGCGGCAGCGATGGAAATACCTATTGGAAATTCCTATTAACCAAAAAAGGGACTGGTCAGGCCAACACATTCTAAATTTAGCTATGCTTGCAGCCCAACCCTGGGGAGTTATTAACCGCCATAGGAAACAACGGCCCAACCGGTCTGTCCAGTCAGGTCAAAAAAATCGGCATCTGGCACCCATAACCACCGGCGCGTGTTCAGGTCAGGAGCAAGGAAATCCGTGAGCGCATGTAGGGTAATCCCAATTAAGGCAACTGAAAATGGGGAGTTTAATGAAATAGGGCAGGCCGCGTGCTATCAACAGCACCTCCTTCGGGGGTAACGAGTAACAACACACTTTAGGGAGTGTGACACACAGAGCTTAGCAGCAATAAAAAAATAAAATCTCAGAGCGAGGAGCAAGATGCAGAAAGGAGATCGTTGAGATGCCAGAACGAATCCCTTTTTCCCTTAAAGGCCAGAACGAAAGTTTTTTTCTTTTTTCTTTTTTTACACAAAGGCCATAACGTAGCCCATACACGAGGATGCTGGTCGAAGTTTTCAAGGAAGGCCAGCGATGAAAGGGACAGACAATTCGCCCTTCACCCAACCAGCTCGCAACCCTTTTTCCTAATTTGTATGGAGACGAGGTAAATGGCTTAGATTCCAGATGTAAAGAAAACAAAGAAGTCTTATTCTCTCGCAACTACGGAGGCGACCCAACTAAATTTACAACTCTAAAGGACAACAAAACCCCAACGGATTCAACGATTTACCACTGAAATTGCTGAGAGGTTTAATTCTGCTCACATCAAATTTACACACGCAGTGCAGGGACTATATGATGGTTTGTAAAAAAAAACTGAAGTTGCAGGGATTTTACATATATATATTTTTGTTCGAGACAACTTTTAAACTATGGGCACTGGAACTCTGAGGATTAATCAATTAAGGATTTACACAATCCCACGCAACCACAAACTTACACAATCCAGATTGATAAAATGAAAGAAGACAATTACACAGATCAGAATAATAATGCTAATTAGAATTCGCCAGATGATAACA
>ML786395.1:870546-884736 GCA_009831015.1 Picea engelmannii | reverse complement strand
TTTGTAATTTTTTGGCCATTTTGCATAGTTTTGACCCTTTTGTTGTGCTGTGGAATTAATCCTTGTGCCATGAACGACTGTTTTTCTGTGCTGACGATGCAGAGTTCTTGTCGCCCTGTGCGGACGAAATTTCAGTGATAACAATATCCTATGTCAGAGGAGTGATGAGATGTTTTGGCATGGTATGACAAGGCACATGCAGATTTGGGCGGTCGAGAGCTGAGTGCCCCAGATCAACGGTCGATGGCCATATCGGGGCCTCAACATGCGCGCATGATAAAAAAAGGTAGGGTGGGCCAGGGAAAATAGTTGTGGTTTGTGAAGGTGCTATGTGTTGACCAAAGACACACATCGGGCCCAAAATTGGGGAGGTTCCAAACCAATTTTCACAGCCCTGATAGGTTCATGTGCACATAGTGTCCTATCCCAGACTGACAAGTGGTTTCCCCTCATCACTTACAATCCCTCCATCTGTCTTCCACTCCCTTTCCCGCCGATACCTGTCCCTTTATCATCTCCCGCCACCTGTGCCACCTCACTCCACATCACCTCCATCCCATTACACCTCAGCTTCTACTTGTGTGACCCCCATGTTATCCTCAGTATCATCATCCATCCACCTCTTTCCACCTAGCCATCTCTCGTCCGCTACTCCATACTAAGTGCGCCCATCACTTTGTCAGTGGCCATGTCTACCATCAGGCTTCCCCACAAGCATCCAACTCAAATCCAAATGGAGAACATTGAGGCTGCCATGTCCTCCAGAGGCAGAATTGACTTGGGTCTTCCAGATTCCGATGAAGCAGTTATTGAGGTTGGTGGGGGATGGTTGAACATCATTTCCACCATAAATGGAAAACCCAGAAAGGATTGTAAGAAGTTTGAATCAGTTGCAAAGCCTTCTTGAAACATGATTGCATCTGACAGGGCTCGTTTTTTACAGGAAACTGCATGTGCAGTCTACCAGAAAGCATGCATACATAATGTCTTTAATGTAGTTTCTCGATTATTCTCTTGTGATTTTTGTTTTGAGTATAAATACTCAATTTTGATATTTTGTAAGGGGTTGATGGTCGAGCTAGGCTCCCATATTGTAAAGTTTTGATGAAGCACTGGTTCCTCTAGTTATGTGTTTGCATTTGAGACTTCTTGTTTAATGAAAGTCATCTTCTTTCCATCTCTTTGTAAATGTTGTGTTAAGACACTTGGAATTGGAGGATCTAGTCAAGGGTTGTGATGTTGTTTTGATGTAGGTTTGATCACTACAATATTTTCACTAGTTTTAATTAGTTTTCCATGTTATCTTTTCCCCCTCTTATACTGAGTAGCTTGGAATTGGAGGATCCAATTGGGCTGTTACAGTAGCATTGTGATGTAGGTTTGATCATCGTGTTGTTGTAGCTGTGTCGTTTAGAGATATCTTAGTGTCTAAAGATATGGGTCCAAGAGGATCTTGTTCTTGAATATTTTCTTCCTTAGGCAGCTGGAAGACCTGATGTCCATAGCAGACCCTTACATCTCCTCACCAATGCTTCCTCCTACTCACCCTTTACTGCAACTTACTGACTGAAGTTAGATCAAGACCTCACTTACATGTGCATTGCATGGTCGAGGATTCTGAGTTAAAGCAATATAACCTTGAGACTACATCCATTATACCACCCTTTAAACTATTTACCATGACATACAAACTGATGGGTATTAGGCTTACCTCTGATGCAATCCAGAGGTGACTTCTGGTGCTATAAAATGGAACAATGGAAGAACTTAATAATTTTTTGGAGATGGGATTGACTAGAGTTTGTTGCACAAATTGAGATGACTAGGATGAGTGAGTTCTCATTGTGTTGTGTGCTTATAAGACTACCATGAAGTGACTAAAAAGGTATACTCTATTTCAATTGGTATATGGTAGATAAGTAGTAGTACCAGTTGAGTTTCTCAGCCCAATTTTATTTATTACACAAGATAACAAGATGACATATGATGAATCCATTATTGTATGGGTTGAGGAACTGATGGAACTTGAGGAGGATAGGTTCTTAGCATACTTTCATCAGATAATGGAGTAATCCCAACAAAAGGCCTGGAATTATCACCATATAAAGTGTAAATCATTTTCACAAGGTGACCTCATCCTATTATACGACAAAGAGTATCAAAAACATCCAGGGAAGCTACAGATGCATTGGCTCAGACATTTTATCGTTGTGGAAATCTGTGAGTTTGGAGTAGTCATAATGGCGCAACTAAATGGTATCCTTAGGCTTGGCTGAGTGAATGGTGCATACATGAATCCATGTATACCTCCTCAATAAGTCAACTTTTGAATCCCTCATGGTGTCAAGAGTGGCCTCTTTAGGTAGGATTTCCAATGATTTCATTGGTTTTGTTTTTTTTTGTCAATAAAATAGTGACATGGTCTATGCTCACATGTCATAGATTTTAGTTTTCTTTTCCATGTTATCTAGCCCAGATATTAACTTTTTGGTCAAGGAGGTCTCACTCACATCATCTCATACTTAATGTTGTTGAATTTTGAATTACATGCTCTCGTGTCATCACGTGGGTCGTTAAAATTCATTTGTACCTTTTTACTTGTCATCGCGTCACTACATGTCCTAGTCAATTAAATATTAACAACTCTCTATTCCGGTTCACCACCAGCATTCTTATTACTTTCTTGATTTGATTTTATGTCTCATTACCAACTTTTCACTTATGCATTTATTTTCCTAAATCATGTCATGGATTTTTCTACATTTGATGGATTTAGTCAATGTTAATGCCCACTCCTGGCACCCTGAAGCATGAAATGCATGGCCATCACATAACCTTCCTCATATTTCTTATAAATACACCTTTGGATGACAAACCAATGTTCTTGTACTATCATCGCGCTAACTGTATACTTAGTCCTGGAGCCCAGTGAGCAACCTATGAACTTGTGCCTATGGCCCCATCCCCAAGTTCACTTTGTTTACCACCATAAGTATGCTAGGATGGTTCAAACCTATGGTCAAGGATATACCCCCAAATTTGTTTCCCCAATCACAGTTGATGTCCCAGATGAATTCATCGATACATGGGTCAAAGTTTTAGATGACCTCCATGGGAAGGTGGAACACACTCGACTTGTGGACACTGATTTCACTAATGCTAGCCAGTACACATTGATTTTGGTTCATACATTTATGGACTATATCACCTTACTGGCTGGTGATTTCCAATGGAAATGGAAGCAATCATTCCTACCCCTATGTGACAACACGTTAATGAATTTGTGGGACTTGCTAGTGTTCAACACCATTGGAGAAGTCACCAAATGTACAAAATTTCTAATTATTCGAGTCCTTAATAGCACAATGTGGTTGTAAAAGGAATACCCCATACATGTCGAGCACATCCACCAGTTAACAAGATTTTCCATGATGGGTCAAAATGTAGCAGAAGGCTTCCAGGGGTCAAGGAAGCATGGCAAGAAAAAGGGTACACTCGGCCTGTATGACATATATGGCACTCAACGGGGAGTTCGTGCCACTCAGATTGATCTCATTAATGATGCACGAGTCTTTTTTGCATGTTACCTCATCGTTGAAAAGGTAATGAAAATTTATACAAAGAATGTGTGTACGCTTGATACTATAGCGATGGCTAAATTCACCAAAAATGACGCACCACTGAACTGGTGTCAATATATTCTAATAGAGATGTTGTAGGCTTGTACAAATTTTCATGAGTGGACCACATACTTCATCTACTACTAATTACTCATTTTGTTTGCAATGTGGAAATGGAGGCCACCCCAGGGTCGACAACTCACCCACAGTTCTGATCCTCGATTTTCCAAGTTATTCGATTATTGGCATGCTCACACCTTTGTCGGTAATTGTTGAGTTTCAGTTTTGACAAATTTATTACCCTATATTTCCCTCTATATAATCCTATTTTACCTATACTATGTGTATATAATTGACTATGTCCTCCATAAATATACTTGATGACCTTGTCTATATGCATAGAGTGGTAACTTATGATTAAAGCATGGTTTGTTTAGTTTTCTTCAGTTAAAATGATTAAATGTTTGATTTTATAGGATCCTAATCGTTTGACTCTTAAGAAGCATTGATCTAGTACCATCAGATCCGCACAACATTGATCTGGTACCATCACCTGTCTTGCGCTATTTCGGTACCAGTCTGCGCTATTCTGGTACCAACCTGTGTTATTCCGGTACCAGTGCACCTTGTGTTATTTCGGTACCAAAACACTGTGTTATTCTGGTACTAGTTTTTCCTGTTCCAGTACCTCCCTTTGCGCCTAATCCGGTACTCAGATTCTTGACTGCGTGTATTCCAGTACCAAACACCTATTTCCATAAATCTCTTTTTGAATGAGTATGTTGTTGGAGATTCCAAGAAATCAGTTGGATCGAAGCCTCTAAATCAGTTTTCAAGATCACGATCTACTTCATCACTCATGCACTTCGTGTCATGAGGATGAAGTCCATCCCTAAAGATTCTATATGAATTGCCAATTGTAATATTTTAAAAATTGTTTGATACTTATCCTTAGATCTTGATAGTATCGGCTCACCTTCTTTATAAGGGATGTTGTATAGGCGATAGGATATGAATGATGAATGTAATGAAGCAAGTCGTAAGAACCAGATAATGCATATTGTTTTGATGTACGAGATGATGAACTGCTGATTTGATTTACAAGTTGAAGGAATACAAACGATCTGTCATGCAATTTCTAGGTATGATTAGAACGTTTTAGCCTGTTATCATTTTAGAGGTATTTGGTTGGTTCGACAAGGGCCCACCATCCCAACCAAGGTAAACCTCCCTGTATATACTTTGTGTGATTTTGTGCATATTTAACCGTGGTGTGATGTTAATGATTTCAAATACATTTTAAAAGTTCAGAATAAAATCATTTGTTTCTAAATTGGTGTGAGTAATCGAATATTAGATCAAATAGATAAGTTTCTTTTTCTAATATTGCAGGTTGACATTTAATTTTTTGATGTGTGGGATTGTTAAGAAAATGTTATTTTTGAGTTTGTGATTGTATTGTTATCAGTAGGTACATGAAACAAAGGAATTTATCTTTCATTTTCATGTTCCAAAATGAAGCATCTCAATTATATTGACTATTTTCTGTACTACACAAGTTTGATTGGAGTGAACAGAGTTATGATCGTTTTTTGTCTAAGAGTGAATTGTTGATTACTGTTTTCAATTGCTATAGGGAACAAGATCTGAGTTCATCTCTTCATTTCATGAGCTCCTAATGAACATACTTGTCACCTAAGAAAAAAACAATTTGATTCATTGTTTGCTTGAGAAGTTTTGTTATCATTTTTCTCTTCTATGTTTGAAGTTGTGCGAAGCATTTAGATATCCTAAAATAGAGTGTTAATTGTTGTTAGTTTAGTTGATCTAGGATATAGAATCAAAGTTTATATTTTCCTTTCATGATCCATCAATGAACAGATCCATCACCTAAGAAATAACTTTAGATCATATGCTTGTTTATGAGTTTTTCTTTCTAATTTCTGAGTTGTGTTATCTTTGAAGTGTGAAAATAGAGTATTGGTTTTAGATGGTTTTCTTGATTGAGCTATACTAAACAGACATAGGAACCTATCTTTTGTCGACACATATAGTTCATCGACTCTACTGATTATGAATCCTGATTGATAATTTATGTTTGGTAATATATTATGCAAATAATTGCACCAACATTTTGGTGTCGTTGTCGGGGAATTGTAAATGATAATAGGTAGTATTTTTATTAGATTGCTTTAATGGTTTTTGATTGGTTTTATGTATGAATTAAGGGCAGAGATAATATGGTAAGACATGAGGGAAGAGACCATGAATCCACTTTGGTGGGGTTGCTCCAATGTTATATTGTCCTCTCTTCCTTTTATGCAAGTCTATTTTTCCTTCTTTTATGAAAAAATTGTGTTTTCGTGAAGAGCTAACTTGTGTGAACCGATAACCTGGTGACAACAGGGTCCCACAGGGTCCCAGTAATTCAAGGAGTTCAATTTCAGTGTGTTTTATTTTTGAAAATAGTTTTAAAATTCAGATCTTTAAATGATAAATCATTTTTGGGGTGTTGTAAGAACCCTCGAGTACTAATTTGTGTTGCAAGACAGGGATCATCAACCAACTAAAGTAATTCAAGGATGATAAAGAGCTTGAAGAATGTCCATCCAATAAATTTCTCGCATTTTAGCAGTAGTTGGGATATCCACCTCTCAAGAAGAGCATATCTTCACAACAGTCAAGAATCTAGTTGTCTCTCCACATGAAGACTTAGAAGTCCTGTCAAATTCCTCTTGTCAATTTGATGAGGAGAATAAAGAATCGTGGATAGAATTCAATGGAGAGCAACTAGTGTAAACTGATATTGAGGAGTCCTTAGCACGCCTTTCAACAAATCTTGTATGTACTCCAAAGACCAATCATCTTGAAAAGGATAATCTGCATAGCATGGTAGAGGAAGACATTCAGTGTGACCTAAAGAAAGAAGAGAAACAAGAATATAGTGATCCTATTGAAATATGGTTTCAATTAGTTATTAGATCACACCACTCTTTTATTTATTGCTTGATCTCATCATAAAAGAAGTTGGTCCTTCATACTCCAGTATGCATTAAAATTTATCTTTTAAACCCGAGTATGGATATTTCTAACCTTGTTACACACATGGCTTCAATGGAAGTATTCTTATACTTGAAAGAATTTTTTTTTGGTTCAATTAGAGTAGGATAGGAAAACAAATAAATAAATGTTGCACATAAGTGCAATACCAAATATATTTCATATTTTTCATAGATGGGAATGTCAAAAGCTAATAAAGAAATTAGTTTAAGATCTTTTGTTCCTATAGTAGATTGCTTTTTAAAATTTATGATGATTTTGTTTGGAATCTTATGAGAAGGGAATATCTTCATCCTTTGAATGCACACATAATACTGGAAGGGTTTCAAAAGCAGAGAATGAATCCTTGTCAACAGAAGGTAACACTTAAGGGAGTGCTTCATGACCTATTTCTTCAAATTTCTTCTTTTTGCTTAAGTTGTTAAAAATGATGCATGTGTGCTTTATCATTACCTATCTATTTTAAGACCACTATTTCACAATTATGATAGATTAAGTGATCTTTTTAACAAAAATTGAAACTAAATGTTAATTCCAAACTATTTTATTCATAGCTAATAATTCAAATTTTGACATTTTCCCTAAATTTTCTATTTGTAAGCATGAATAAAAATCTAGTTTTAATTAGTTCTATTGGTTTGTTTTTAGCAGATGTTTGCAACCTCAGAGCAACATTTTTTTTCATCATCTCACATTGTTTGCATGAGGCCATGCAAAACCTCAAGCATGGGGGAGTGGTTGTTGAGACAGTAGTAGTTAGGATTATTATTTTTGTAATAAAAAGGAAGTGCCAACAAGAGCAGTGATCATCTTGGTTCCAAAAGAGGAGGGTTCTAAATCTCAACATATGCTCATCCAATTATAGAATACCCTCTTTTCACAGAGCTTGGAGCCCAATCACCAAATTCTTTTGCATTATTCTGATGCAAACTCGGAGTTCCTGCATCTAGTGTTGGTATTTGTTCCATCTACATGGTTTTTTTCAGTTGAATCAGATCACAGGTCCTCTTCCAGAACACCAGAAAACACCAGCTACTTCTACAAGGTGCAGCCTACAAAAGTTTCAAAAGCACTACCACCAGATATTGTGTCAAATTATCCTCGAGTACTGGAATACAATGTTCATTTTTGCATTGATCCGGTACTAGTCATAACCCTCTTCTCATTCGGTACCAAAAGAGGAGGTCTCCGCTATTCCGGTAATGGTCATAACCATGTGCTCATCCGGTACCAAAAGAGGAGGGTTTCACTATTCCGGTACTAAGCACAACCCTGCGTCCATCTGGTACTGGTAACAAGGTGTTGGTAGCTCTAATCATATATTCAAGTTTTGCTTCTCGATTTAAGTACTAAGGCATATAAATTCAACATTTTTCATTTTATTAAATAAATTAGACTAATTATGCAGTAAACATATGGTTACTCTCAATTATTGCACGCTCCCTACCATGAACTTCTGCAAGCCCTTGTATACATCTCCTCATATAGAAATTATTCATACTATCACTCTCTTTCTTCCCTATGCTTTGTTCCAATACTTCTTTGTTCCGATACCTCTCTGTTCTGGAACTGCTATGTTCCGGTATTGTCCTATTCTAATACTATTTGTTCTAGTACTGCAGAAACCTGCTCCATTACTTATCTGATACTGATGCCAAGGTGATATGATCTTTATCATGTGCTTAACATTGTTTTCACTTTAGGTAATTGGAAGTATGGGATAATATTTTCATGTTCTTTCTATCAAGGATCATTTAAGTCTGGTGTTGAATTGTTTTTACTCTCATGTGCATCTTCCTCCTACATTTCCAGACTCAACCCTAAATGAATAATCATTGCTATCCTTTAAGAATATATTTTCACATTTAGCTCTATATGATAATGGGTGCACTTGTCTTATTACCTCATCATTTTGAAGAAGTGATTGCTAATTGAAATATCCATTGAAAAGTGGTAACACTATTATGTCAAATACCAACCTAGTTGATTCAAACAAGTTCTTATCCAAGTTTATCTTTACAAGTTTCTCTTGGGATGTATTGATGAAAATCTCATGTGGTGGACCGCCCTTGCAAAACCACAATGAAATTTCATGAGAACCCTAATAGGGTT
Organism: Picea engelmannii; assembly: GCA_009831015.1. Lineage (NCBI taxonomy): Eukaryota > Viridiplantae > Streptophyta > Pinopsida > Pinales > Pinaceae > Picea > Picea engelmannii. The sequence continues at coordinate 875,944 of ML786395.1, read as the reverse complement.
AACTAGAGGGACCTCTTAATAATTATTCGAGATGTTCCATTATGTTGGAATAATTATTACAACTGAGAGGGGGGGCTAAATCAGTTGTATGTGAGCTTAAACAATTTTAAGTCTCTTAAAATTTTATTAATATTTCTTCATGTTGTCATCAACAATAATTAGCCTACAGACAGTAAAGGTAAAGAACAACAGTCACACATAAAGTATACACAGAGACATATTTTTGCGAGGAAACCCATAAAGGGAGAAAACCTCTTCTTCTTTGAAATGATAGGCAGTCTTTTAAGTTCTGTACATCATCTTTAATTGAGCACCAACTCAATGTGAGGCTGCTACCTCTGTTTTACAAGCTGCAACTTGTTTGAGAGCACCAACTCTCTGGTTTTTATAGAACCCACTAGAAGGAAGCACCAAATCCCTATATGTTCCATCACCAACTGGATGGAAGCACCAACTTCCAGTTACACAGGCTCCAACCTGTATAACAGAGAACACTTGTTCTCCCTAGCACCACCCTGCCACCCTGGTTTCTCTGGTTGCAACCAGATGGAAGCTACAACTTCTTGTATTCAAGCTCCCACTTGAACCTCTGAGGACAACAGTCCTCCCGAGCACCTCCCTTCCACCCTAGAATATTAATGGCTAAATAAACATTCAACTTTACAGATAAATCAATTCCTACGAATCTTTCTTTGTTCTGTAAATTTGGTCTTCTGTACATTGTTTTGCTGCTCTTCTCTTCCTCTGTCTGTTCAGCAGGTATGCTCTGCATCCACTCTTGCTCTCATTTCGTTATGTTATTTTTCTTTGCATTTTCTCTTTCTATCATTTTTCTATCCTTCTACTCTTTCTGTCATTATGCTCTTATACTCAATCTCCTCCTGCGCATCCTCTCGTCTACTTTTCTTACAGTTTCATTCTTTTTCACATACAGAACAACCAACCCGACACAGTCTGGTTCATCTTCTTTTATACACTCCAACATGAAAGTTCAACTTCCCAACTCCTTAGGCAAAAAGACGACAACTGTCTAAGCAACTGAATCACCAACTGAAATGCTAACTGATTTGCAATCATGAGTCTGTTTTGCTAACCGATTCCAAACTCAATAGTTAATCTGTGAGAAAGAACAGTAACCCTCCGATCTTTTTTAAATTCATCTACATCATTGGATATGCGGTGATAAAATCTAGACGGTCAGTATCTATGCTCTCAGATCTACAGTCGGGATTCGATTCCAGAGCCCCCTTGCCATTCTATCTTTAAGCGGTGATCAAAATCTGGACCAGGGGTCAAATTTTAGCCCAAAAATCAACGTTCTCGGAATTGATTCAAAATTAACAAGAGTGTATCCCTCGTCGTCACGAATCCAATGCAATTTCTTTCGTCTCAAACGGATGTCGGGAGTGAAAGATATAGCGATCTGTTCGGAAAGTTAAATAGGTAAAAAAATGGATGCTGACTGGGCAGTCCATACAGGCTGACGTGGCAGGGTCCGTACATGCTGATGTGGTGACCGTACATGCTGACTTGGCGACCATATGATGACATGGCAAGCATTTGTTGGTTGATAGTTGGTCGAATGACATCTTGACACATGGCATTATGTGGTCAAGTGATTGTGTGCCACGTGGCCCAATCATGGGCTGCCACATGGCACCCCGACATTGGGTGCCACGTGGCCAAATCATGGGCTTCCACATGGCACTCCGGCATTGGTTGAATGTTTGTTTGATAAAATTTTATAGAGGCCATGGGGTTTGACCCCCAAACCTCTCTCCACCGCATGAGTTTTAACAATTATCGCCCGACCATTGCACCGCCCGTTAGTTCTTATTATGTACATGTGTTCGATTCTATTTAAGTTTGAACTATGTAATAAGTGGTGGGGGGGTCAGGCCGGGGCTTATCCCCGGCCCGTGGTTGTGTGGATTTTTATATATGACTGTGTTATAACCTTTGTGGTCCGACCATGCGCACGGGTTTATAAACATGTGACCCGTGGTTCCGTTACAACATATAACCATGTATTATAATGTGGCGCGGATTTATAAACATAACCCAAAGTTTATGTATGACCATATTTATATGTAGGCGCATGGTTGTTGGTGCGCAGGGTTTGGTAAACCCACGATTTTTGTTATGTAACATGTGACTGGTGTATAATGTGCACGGGAGGTTAGTTACATGGTTGTGTAATGACTTAACCATTTTTTACTTCGCGCGAGGTCATATGCCTCATACGCCCAGGTGCTAGGTGGTTAGGGGCTGTAGGCGCCTTAACCATCCTACGGTTTGCACCATTGGCACGGTTGTGCCTGGTGCTGGTTTTTCACGCTTTAAATTGCATGTGAGCCAGGTTCAAAGGACAAGGGTACGTTTTGTAGATGCAGTGACAACAAGCTTGAAGGAGGAAAATGGAGGAGGCCTATCTTCTTCATCTTTTGGCCGATTGAGGTGCCGTAAAAGCCCAGCTAGGGGTTTTTGGACGTCCTGGATCCATTGGTGTTGTTATCAAGGCCATTTGAAGACTTCTTCTGCAAGTTTTTCACCATTGAAGTTTCAGCAAGCTCTAGGGAGCTTGAAGCCCTCATTGATCGAGGACATGGCTTGGTGAGCCTATGTTTGTTTTCTGTGAATGAATAATAATTTTTGGCTAATTGATATTCTATGAACACATTGGAACAGTTTTCAGAGGCTTTTGAGGACTTTTACAGGTTTTTTTTCCAAAGAGAAGCTCAGGGAAGCTTATGGCCACATGTAGAAGAGGTCATGCCCGAATGAGCCATGATCCGTTTTCAGAGTTGTATTAGTCATTTTTGGGGTTTTTATGTGTTCTTATATCAATGGTACAGTCTGTTTTTCCATTGGATTTGAGAAACATATTGTAAAATAACTTTTGACAAATTAATCCCAGAGAGCCAAGTCCATTGATGGAGGCTCAAGGAGATGTAGCCCAGAGAGGGGTGAACTCTATCAGCTTGTTCTTGTTGTGAGTTTGATGGTTTATTTGATGCAAGTTATTTTTCTGTGTATTTGTTTAAAGTACATATTTAACCATCTAAAAGAACAATTCCTCACACATAAACATTTACAAGAATATGCATGAACTTAACACATAATTTTATCTTGCATATTTATACACATGAAGCAAGGTCCTGTAAAGTTTATTTTTATGAATTAGAGGGTGCTTGCATAGCATAACAAGTTAGCCTTCTATTTTCAGATCAAGCGGAGGGGGGGGGTCCGGAATGGTGGAGTATTGATGAAGGGCCCCACTCCTGTCGTGTCACCTTCTGTGTCGTTCTCCACCTGACCGTGCGATAAGGCTCAGCTCCTCCTTGTCTTCTGACATCTGACCATCTCTCACTGATGTGACCAAGGGCTGTGACCATAGCCTTATGCATAAGGTGCTTTCGTGATTTTGACATTCTTTGCATTCATAGTTTTTGTCACTTACAAATCCCGATCCCCGAAACTCCATGAGAGGTCAGATCAATGATCCAGATCATTTCTTGATTTGACGGTCCAGATTCAATCACGATTTCGCATATCGTGAAATTGACATTCTTGATGCATCGAGTTCTTTGCCTCTTGAATTCGCGATCCCCAAAACTCCTACAAGAAGTTAAATCAACAATCCATATCTGATCTCTATTCAACGGCTGTGATTAAATCGAGAAATCGCATATCGCGATTTCGGGGTTCTTGTTGTCAAATGTTTTTTTCACTTCAAAATCCCGATTCACAAAACTTCGATAAGGAGTTAAATCAACGGTCCAGATCACTTCTTATCTTAACGGCTGCGATTAAATCGCGAAATCGCATATCGCGATTTCAGGGTTCTTGTTGTCAAGTGATTTTGACATTTCAAAGTCCCGATCCCCGATACTCCGACAGTGACTGGAATTAACGGTCCAGATCAAAGTTTGATCTGACGGGTCAGATTTCATCGTGGATTTTCATATTGTGATTACACCCGCTTCTCCTTGCAGTTTAAAGACCATGCAGGTTCTCTTCGATCCAATGGTGGTCGGACCCTGCGCTCGGATCTGACGGCTGAGATCTGTCTCCCTATTCAACGATCAGAGATCCGTCTTCAACTTTTCTCTCATACGCTACCTTCAATCATTCACCTCTCTGAACTTGTCTTCTGTTTGCCTGTCATCTTCACTGTTGCCATCAATGACAAGCATTCACTATCTGTTAACTAAATTTGCCAACAATATCCCCCTTTGGCATTGATGGCAACACAATCACCCACATGTATTCAGATATTATCACCCACATGTATTTAGATCTTCTCTCCTACTCTTTTCTCCCCCTTTGAGATCAATGTCAAAGAATTCCCCTGATCTGTTATAAAAACATACTCCCCCTGTCAACTATAAGCATCTTGGAAATACACCAGATATTCAATAAGTACTCCCCTTGACCAGGTGCACATATTAGACACAAGATATTATAACCCCCGACTTTTGACGAAGATATCCAAAAGGGGTTGCTGCTAATGGTTTAGTAAAGATATCAACAATCTCTTCTATAGAAGGTATATAATTCAGTTGAACAATTGTATTTGTAACTTGTTCTCTGAGAAAATGATACTTTATTGGAATATGCTTAGTCTTGGAATGAAGAAAAGGATTCTTGGAGACACTAATAGCACTGGTGTTATCAGTGTGAATTAGAATGGGATCAGTGTAATTTATCTTCAGATCTGCAAGAGTTTGTATCATCCATAAAATTTGTGTGCAGCAAGTAGCAGTAGCAATGTATTATTCCTCTGTAGTGGATAATGAAATAGATCCTTGCTTCTTACTAAGCCATGCAACTAATGAGTCACCCAGAAAAATGCTCCTCCACTGGTGCTTTTTCTCTCATCAACACAGTTTGCCCAGTCTGCATCTGAATAAGCAGTTAACTGAAAATTCTGATTTCTAGGATACCACAGACCATAAGTCATTGTTTCCTTCAAGTATTTAAATATCCTTTTGATAGCTACCAAATGACTTTCTTTAGGAGCAGACTGAAAATGACCAACCATTCCAATAGCTTGCATTATATCAGGACGGGATGTTGTGATGTACATAAGACTTCCTATCATAGAGAGATATGTTCTTTGATCAACATCAGGTGAGATATCATATTTACTCAGCTTGCAACCAACCACCATAGGTGTGCTAACTATAGAGGAATCTTCCATCTGAAATTTCTTCAACATTTCTTTCAAATATTTTTCTTGAGAAATGAAAATTCCTGCAGAGCTTTGTTTTACTTGTAAGCCAAGAAAATATGACAGTTCTCCTATCATGGACATTTCAAATTCTGTCTGCATAGAATTAGAAAACCACTGGACAGATGATTCATTAGTACAGCCAAAAATAATATCATCTACATA
>ML786395.1:816554-846175 GCA_009831015.1 Picea engelmannii | reverse complement strand
CTGGGAGGAGGTTTCCATGGATTTCATCACAGGGTTACCAAAGTCTGAAGGAAAGAGTGTAATCATGGTGATTGTTGATAGACTGACCAAGTACGCACACTTTTGTGCACTCTCTCATCCCTTCAAAGCTAGTACATTTTCCATCGCATTCATGGAGATAGTTCAAATGCTACATGGTAGCCCAAAGATTATTGTAAGTGACAGAGATCCCATCTTCACTAGACATTTTTGGACAGAATTATTTTTTTGTTTGGGTACTCAATTGGCTCATAGCTCATCCTATCATCCTCAATCGGATGGACAAACCGAGATAGTGAACAAATGTCTAGAAGGCTACCTTCGTTTCTTTGTCTCTGATAAACAAACACAATGTTTCAAATGGTTATCCTTGGTAGAATGGTGGTATAACACTTCCTTTCATACTGCAACAAAAATGACACCATTTATGGCACTTTATGGATACCACCCTCCTTCCATCACTTCTTCTCTAAAATAAAAATCTAAGGTTCAAGCAATGGAATATCACATCGAGAATCAACAACAAGTTCTCCAAATTTTAAAGGACAACCTGACCATGGCACAAAATCGCATGAAACAACAAGCAGATCAACATCATAGTGAAAGAAGTTTTGAAGTAGGGGATTGGGTGTTTTTGAGACTACAACCATACAAACAAATGTCCCTCAAGCAATCCAAGAGGGATAATAAATTATCACCAAAGTACTATGGCCCTTATAAGGTGTTGCAAAAGATTGGTACTATGGCATACAAATTGGAGCTACCTGCATCTTCACGAGTACACCCAGTTTTCCATGTTTCATGCTTAAAGAAGGTTATAGGTGAGAAGATCCCAGTTCAAACTATATTGCCAGAACTTGAGGAGGAAGGAAAAATCATATTAGAGCCTGAAGCCATCACTGACACAAGAATTCACCAGCCGAGGAATAGATCCATTTCAGAGTATCTCATTAAATGGAGGAAACTATCAGTGGAAGATTCCACTTGGGAAGATGAGTCTTTTATACAAAAGCATCCAAAGTTACTCAAGTGTTGCAGACAACACTTGTCTCAAGGGGAGGGTCATGTTAAGCCCTAATATTGGCTCATTACCCCTTAATTGGGGCATATTATATTAGTAATGTTATTTTATTTATGTCGTCTTTAGGCCATTAGTTGTAATTATGCCTCCTAGTCTCCTATATATGCGAAGGAGACATTTTCATTTTGAATAATCTTGGACTTGAACATTTAAGTGGGGTAAAAGGAGGTTACCCCCTCGAAGAGGATTATTATCTGAAATGATCTCTTTTTCAAGGCGTTGAGTACTTTTTCTGAGGTTTTTCTATGCTATATTAACATTTGGTTTTTAACATCCCTTACTGTACTTGCGGTCACAATTAAAGAATAAACCATTTTCTTTTCTTTCCTCCAATTGTTGAGGTGTCAACCTTGTAGGTTGAGGTGTCAACCTTGTAGGTTGAGGTATTTTAAAAGGAGCATTATTCTCTCTATAGCTATTAGGATTGATCCTTCTAGTAGCCATAGCCATATTTTTACTTTCAATATTTCTTTCCACCCTAAATTCATTCTCCAATGATTTGGGTTCCCAAAGTTGAACCTCATGTTGAATGTTATCCTTTAAAGTTCCTATGAATACATCAATCAAGTGCTCATATGGAATATATGTTACATTTTCAATCTTTGGAAGTTCTCAATGTGCTCTGTAACTGAACCCTTTTTCTTGAGATTTATCAATTGGCTAAAGAAGGTATTGCTCCTTGTATCCTCATAGTGTGCTATCATTTCTTCCATGAAAATTGTTCAAGTGACGAGTGATTTACGAGAACAAAGACATCAATACCATACAAACTGATTGGGTTCTAAATATAAAGAAGCAATTCATACCTTTTTTGTATGTGGCACATTATGTAGATCAAAGAATTGCTCCATCTTGAGTATCCATGTGATTGGGTCCTTGTCATCAAACTTCCTCATATCGATCTTAGGAATGTGGTTGGTATTCAACCCAAAGTTGGAGTTTCTCCATTCTTGATTCATCTTCCTTGTGTCTTCATCATGAATTTCATGGGACACATTTTCAGTTTTAGGTGTCCTCTCTATTAGGAAATTTTTCATTCCTTCCATGATCTCCCTTTTTAAACCATCCATCTTAGTATCCATTATTGCCTCCAATTTAGCTTTAGTTAAATCCATCATCCCTTGTAGTTCATATTTTGTCATTGTCTTCTTTTGTAATTCATTTATGTCCCTACGCATTTCTTCACCTTCATCAAGATTCCAAGTAGGAATTTATGGAGGCTTACTTGGTGTAGAAGTTCCCTTTTTGGGTGGCATGTTGGCCAAGTATCACTTTTGAACCCCTATTTTGAGGTGGTTCGGCAGACCATCTTTCTTCTGTTGTATCTCCAAAGTTTTGACCCTTATGGGTATGCAAATTTCTCTTTTTTAGTTCTCTAATATTTCTTCTCTGCAATGCCATAGGTCTGATCAAAATTTTATTTTCCAAGTGGAATTTACGGTAACTTCCCCACAACTTGCTGATTTTTGGCCTTTCCAGGATATCTCACTTTTATAGCGTGCCCCAAACATAATAATTGATATAAAACTATGAAACTCATACCCAAAATACTACAGAATTTCCACTATCCAATGCAATCAGTCTCACTCAATTTGGATACTCTACGAAGAAGTTATGATATTTTTACCTGGAACACCTTCTTGAGACTAGTCAATAGGACTAGTCAGATACCTTATCTTCCACAGGGTGTATCTACAAATGTATGATGACCTAGAAGGTGAAAATTTTATCACGTATACCTTACTAATTTTTGTGAATATCCTCTGGAGCTCAGGGTCTGAAATGTTACAAAAAAAAAATTATAGTGAAAATTCCACAATGACTCATTTCAGGATGATTCTAGAACCTTATCTTACATAGCCTGTATATCCAAAAGTATAAGGCCTCAGGAGATGATATTTTAACCCAATGTACCTTGATCCATCTACTAAATATCCTCCAATCCGTTCCTTCTGAAACATTCTAGAAAACAAATTATAGAAAAAATTCCATGGTGTCTCAGATACCATATGTTAGGAACCAAATATCAATATAGCATAGAAAAACCTTAGAATAAGTACTCAATGCCTTGAAAAAGAGAGAAATTCAGATAATAATCCTCTTTGAGGGGGAAACCTCCTTATTCCCACATAAATGTACAATTACAAGATGATTCAAAATGAAAATGTCTCCTTGGTATATATAGCATACTAGGAGGTATAATTACAACTAATGGAATAAAGCTGACATATATAAAATAACACTACTAATGTAATATGCCCCAATTAAGGGGTAATGAGCCACTATTTAGGGCTTAACAATGATTGAGAATAAATCCTACTATCCAAGCTCAAATACCCCTAAATATTCATAAGAGAAAAGAAGAACTCATATTTTCATTCCAACAACATGGAGTTCACTCATATATGTCATGGAAGCTTGGCAATTACTAGCAACATAAGAATGCAATTTCATCTACTTGAATGAGCCCATTCTTGCTTCACATAATTCTTGTTAAATCAAGTATCTACCCTTTAATACTAGGTCACTATCTATGTGAAGAGATAGGTCTCATCTTCATCAAGTTCCAACTTCATTTCCTGTCACATACAAGAAAGAGACAATGTAATAGTTAAATATCAAATCATCAATATTAAAATAACTTGCATCAAGAAAATGTGGCTCCAATTTTACAATGAAAAACACAAATTATAGATTATAGAACCTATTTTTACCTGAAATGCATCCTCAAATTGGCATATAGTAATCTTTCTATGATAAAGAATTTCCGACCTACTCCAAAAATAGAGGAAAAATGTATCACAAGAATCACATCATCTATTTTATTCCATTCACTATTTCTTTCACCACCAATGGAACACATATACCGAAATAAGTGTTCCCTAGGCCCTCATATATATTGGATTATATCAAATGTTGCGGTATATCAATTTCCTAGTTCTCATCTTGGTGCTCATTTTCTTCATTCTGATCAAGACCCTCTCCAGATGGACTATCATTATGAGCCTCCAAAGAATTATGTTCCGTATCAAGTTCATTATAGAAACTTGTTATATTGTTTTCTCCCCTTCTATCACAATCTGATCGCCAAAGAGCTAGTGCTCTTTCATATGGAAAATTGGAAATGTCATACTTTTTTACATATAATCTTAAACATATATCCATATGTTTATCAAGCTTGTTCCTCATCTTTGACTTAAAAAATGATAGTGCACTAAACATTCTCTCATCCTCCACTAATTCCAAAATCATGGTTTGACACAAATACGCTAATTTGAAATATTCAGATATGTTTTCCTGTAAGTATTGGCTAGCACCTAAAATATTCCATAATCTTTTTATTGCAACATATTCTAGAGGATTCTCCAAAGTGCGAAATTGATTCCACATTGTTTCAGCGAAGCATGTGGCTTGTTGAAACAATTTTGATTGATCCAAAATACCTTCAACTTGTTCTCCATGTATCTCGACCTTCTTGCAAAAGTGGTCCACTAAAGTATTTAATTTTTCCACAAAGTCACATTTTAAAGTAGGTTGACATTTTAAATTGTTCCAATATTTAGGGTACACCACAGACATGGCCTCCAACAATTCATCTTGAGGGAATCATTCTCTTATCTCTGATGACAGTGACTTTGCAATTTCTATCAAGTTGTGTCTCACTAAAATGACAACTTTGTCGAATAGGTCTCTTCACATAGGGCACTCTTTGGTGGTTCATCTTGTCTTATCAATATAATTAAAAGGAACCATATACCCACGCACTTCCATACATAGTATCCCTTTTTCATCAAACTTCAAATAATTTTTAGTATTTTCTATATCAATGATCGTAGTCCAATTTGTAAACCGTGGACCCGTGAAAGACTCTGGCATTGTATACAAATTATCCAATGAAAGGCATGCAAATTTTCTTGCATTTGTGTATTCTGCAATATACATTGTGCGACCTTGAGACATTTTCACGAGGACATTCATTTCATCTAGCATAGGAAGAATTCCAACCAAATAATGTCTCTATGTCAATTAGTCGAAAGAGAAGATCTTGAGCTTTATCTACACTGAAGCGATGTTCATACATCACCCCTACCAAGGATTGGCACTCACTAAATAATCTTTGAGTTGGTCCATTCAATGAGATCCATCTTGTATCAACATCCTTTAATAGCTTGTTTCCATTTGTAACACCGTCGACAACTTTTTTAAACTCTGAAAATTGTTTGGGACTACGAGAAATAGGACGCCCTTTAGATAGATGTGAAATACAGTGCTTAATTGAATTGTCTTGGATAAAGAAATTCTTTCCATCGTCTTTTCGAATAGAGATGCGATGGTTCCTCCACTTGCCTCGCGTTTTTTCTTACTTATTAAACATTCATTATATTCATTAACATATTTGACATGTTGACATTCCTCGGAATATTTCCATATGACAATAGATTTCTCCTTGCCATCTACATTTTTCTTTTCATACACCTTTCCTACATGCTTCTCAATTGTATCTAACTTCATCTGAAATGTCGTTGGCATGCCAAGTTTCCAACTACATATATTGCATCTAAATTTTGGTTTCTCTTTCTCATTTTTTGGAGGTAATGGATCAATAAATGGAAATTTTGAGACCCAATCTAATTGGAAGCCTCTCCCTATGTCCCATTGGACCTTTTGTATTTTCCGTGAATTGGTTGTGTTATTTTCCAATGAAATATTTTCGACATTTGTACTGTCAATTTCTGGTGAAAATGCATTTATCTCACTTTGATCACCAGAGGAAAATATTTCCTTATCTATTATTTGGATATTAGATGCATTCTCACAAGAGTTGACATCGCTTTTAGTGATAGGTTTCTAAAAAGAGCTCGAAGCATGAAGAGAATTTGGATCCTTGGATTGAGGTCTTTGAAAGTATGATGATAGATCATTTTGTCTTGATATTTTCTTCCCACGATCGATGTTTGACATCTCAATAAATATTCCACAATTGAAATTTCAAATTGATCTAGAAGACAAAAGTGAAACCTGCAAGAGAAATAATATAAAATTAGTAAAATTCCTACCAAGTATAGAATATTCAATTTGAACGAAGCTACTCTAATACTTTTTCCCAAATTTCTCCTCACATTGTGATATGCTTCAAGAAGATTAATGGATATAATGAAAATAGGTACAAATCCATACATTAATATGCATTATGGTAGTAAGCTCTATAATTCAGATGGTATGTGGAAGCAGGAAATAAAATGTTACAAGTGTAATGAAAACAAGAATGGTGGAAAAATAGAGGTTCCCTTCAAAGACTTGAGCAATGACAATAATAAAGAAGAACAAACATTAGGATACCACCCCAATATTCAAAACCATTGAGAGATTGAGAATTCAATGGGTGGATAAGTGGTTTATATGGTATAGTTATCTTACATTAGGGTTTGGGGGGTTTTGGTCCTTGGACCACCCAATAACATTTTCAAAATTGGTTAGAAAAGGAATTAGCATGTTGGAGTTTCCCAGGAAGATTGTGTCCACTAATTACCATTTCAGTGTGAAGAATAGAAAGAAGCACCAATCAATCCACCTATAAATTTGGTAGTTTAGGTGTATTCAAATGATAAGTTGAAGGAGCTAAGAAATATGGCTTATCTATTAGATGAGAACTACATTCTTCCCAATTTGGAAAAATACTACCCTAAGAATCTCCTAACACCCATGTATTAGGACAATAATTTCGGCTAGAAGTGGGTCCCATTCCTAGAAGAGAAAATCAAAATGATCCAAAGGGTGTTGGTTTGAGCATGAGTGCTACCAAATTTCCTTCTTGAGATTTGATAAATGAGGATGGAACTTCTATATCATATTATGGCATCAAAGTGCTAGATGAGGAAAGGTAAGATAATGATGACTCCAACGAGGAGTGGAAGAAACTAGATTACTAAATTTGGTTGAATATGAAGTTTTCAAGGATGAGAATCAATAATAGGACCAATATATTAACAAGTTCATCCTAGCTATTGATGTCCAAAATTGACCAAAATTTAAACTGTAAACTATTGTAAACAAATTTTAGGGACAAGTAGAAGTTGGAAAAATTGTCATCTATAAAGCCAAGGCAATTAAACTTACTTGAGCATTCCTACTGGAAGTAAGGGAGTTGGTATGAAACTATTCTAAAGGAACTCTAGGCATTTACACTCACACAGACACTAAATATATCATTCTGGTGTACAAGTTGAAACCTAACTACCAAGTTCTCATAAAATGGTTAGCCATCAAAAAGAATTAAGTCCAATGGTGAATGTTAGGGGAAGATACTGCAAGAAGGAATCCCATGACTCAAAACTAAGTAAAGGATATGAAAAGGTGAATAATATATACCAAATGATGATGAAATATGTGGAAATGTGATTGTGAGTCATTAAAACAAATCAAACTACACAAACTTGATGAATTCCTATGATAAGCATATAGATTTTGGTGGTGTTGTAATCGAGTTCAAAGGAATGGTATCTTTGGGATGCAACCTAGATGAAGAAAGAAAAATCTATTTCTACAGACTTTGTGAAGGCTCTAAGATACCTACCATCCCCACACGAGGAAGGTTAGTAACCTACTCAAACCTAAATATTTTTTTTTATAAAAAATGAAGTTGCAGGGAACCACAAGCTTTTAACAACAATCCAAGCAACCCATGTGTGGCTATATTGAAAATTCAATGCTCACCTTCTTCATGGAACTAGAAATGGAATTGGCCTTTTCTCACATTGTCCCTTCAAAATGTTGCTCATCCACCAACTCATCTTGCTCTGTTTCTCTACAATTTTATGTGTCCACATCATAATGAGCATCAATAATTGAATATGGACATAGTTGCTACTACAGGTGTCCCAATCATGTTGTTGAGTGCTTAATGCCTTTTTCTAACAAGGGTATTCAAGATCAAATATTTGGAAATACTCCTTGATATTTGGTGTAGAATATGTCAATGGGTAATATGTAAACTATTGTAAACAAGGGAATTTCTAGTTATTGATGTCTAGAATTGACCAAAATTTAAACTGTAAACTGTTGTAAACAAATTTTAGGGACAAGTAGAAGATGGAAAATTTGTCATCTATAAAGACAAGGAAATTGAACTTACGAGATCATTCCTACTGTTAGTAAGGGAGTTGGTATGCCAATATTCTAAAGGCACGCTAGGCATTTACACTCACACAGGCACTAAATATATCATTTTGGTGTACAAGTTGAAACCTCACTAGTAAGTTCTCATAAAATGGTTAGCCATAAAAAATAACTAAGTCAAATGGTGAATGTTAGGGGAAGAGACTACAAGAAGGAATCCCATGACTCAACACTAAGTAAGGGATATGAAAAGGTGAATAATATAGACCAAATGATGATGAAATATGAGGAAATGTGATTATGAGGCATTAAAACAAATCAAACTACACAAACTTGATGAATTCCTATGCTAAGCATACAGATTTTGGTGGTGTTGTAATCAAGTTCAATGGAATGGTATATTTGGGATGCAAGATGGATGAAGAAAGAAAAATCTAGTTTTACAGACTTTGTGAAGGCTCTAAGATAACTACCATCCCCACACGAGGAAGGTTAGTAACCTACTCAAACCTAAAGAATTTTTTTATAAAAAAATGAAGTTGCAGGGAACCACAAGCTTTTGACAACAATTCAAGAAACCCATGTGTGGCTATATTGAAAATTCAATGCTCACCTTCTTCATGGAAATAGAAATGGAATTGGCCTACTGCCACATTGTCCCTTCAAAATGTTGCTCATCCACCAACTCATCTTGCTTTGTTTCTCTACAATTTTATGTGTCCACATCATAATGAGCATCAGTAATTGAATATGGACATAGTTGCTACTACAAGTGTCCTAGTAATGTTGTTGAGTGCTTAATGCCTTTTTCTAACAAGGGTATTCAAGATCAAAGATTTGGAAATACTCCTTGATATCTGGTGTAGAATCTGTCAATGGGTAATATGTAAATTGTTGTAAACAAGGGATCTGCTAGTTATTGACGTCCATAATTGACCAAAATTTAAACTGTAAACTGTTGTAAACAAATTTTATTGATGTCCATAATTGACCAAAAAGTTGAAAATGGTGTTCGTAAACTCCAAGACCTAGTATTCTAATTACAAAAAATGGAGCTATATATCTAAAATAAAATGGTGATGCCAGAACATGTGGGGGACTACTTGAAGGGAAACCACCTTTTGAAGTATGATGCATCTAAAAAATGTTTGATAAATTGGTAGAATCAATTGGATCATTGAACTGTCAAGTGTATATTTCTCAAAAGTGTAATGATGAGTTGAAGTGAAGAATGTATGAAACAACCATGTCAAGGGGAACTCATGTCTATCCTTGATTATTCTAAGGCACCCACCAATGATGAAGATGAGGCCAAGGTAGATAGTCCTCTAAGAAAAAACCTTAGAATATAGGTTTTGAAGTCAATAGGGGGAGGCCCATGAGAAGCAAGGTAATGATGAGTCATTGAATCCAACATGAGGTAGAAATTAAGGTGTGGCTGTTGTAGGTGAATCCCCTTGTGGACAAGTGGATTCCCTCTTGGTCTCTAGACTCCTAAGGCCAAGACAGAAAAGTGCTTAACATGGACACTAACATCCTTTTAGATCTAATCAAGCTAACATGTGAAGGAGAACAAGAAAGGTATGTACCTTATTAATGACCTGTGTCTCTACAAATTCCAGGTTGAGCTTCGATCCTGAGCTCCCTGATAGGTCCTATAGAACAAAAAAAGATACAATGGACTTCCTACTCTACTGAGATTAGCTCAAATATAGATCCATCTATTGCAGACAAACTCATGTGGAACAAACATAAGTTTGAAAGAAACAGTCCAAGCACTGATATATTGATGAGAACAACTAAAAGTACTTACAATCCTTTCATGAGGGTGCAACATCTTCTTCCATTTCTCCTTGTCCAACCCATTTTCTCAAGTAATATACACCAATTTATTTGATGACATCTCACTCATGGGACCATAAGTTTGGTGTAATTCTCAATCTCCATCTCCCCTTTCACCATGAGGAGGCCTCCTTATATAACCTTGGAGAGGCCCAACCACTTGAGAGATATTTGGGATAAGTTGAGGATTCCTCTCCTTCAGTTGAGGATCCTCCCTAAGATCATACCTTGACCATCTATTCGAATCAAACCACCTTCAGAAATTGAGGGATTCTTCCCTGATTTGTCTCAACAAACCCAAAACTTGCTCAGAAAAGGGTAGCACTCCCCCAAAAGGGTGCATAGAGAACTCAAACACTCCCCCAAAGAGGCCCATGGAGCAATAGCACTCCATGACAATGGATAGGGGATCGCTCCTCTCCAAAATCCATTTTTTAGTGGTTTTGTCAATGGCAAAAGGTTTGTACTCCCTGTCAACGAATTTCTCTTCTTCCAAACTAGCCTTTGAGGTGTCTGAAGTGTCCTTATGATGTCGTTAGAGGAATGGCATAGGAAATATGGAAGTATGATGTTTTTGACACTTGCAACACTTGTGGTCAAGATGAGACACTTGCAGACAAGATGCAACACTTTCAACACTCGTAATGATGGCACTTGCGACACTATTGAAGTGAGTAATTTTGATGTGTAATAGATTTCCCCCAAAGTATGAAGTTAGAAGACATGATGAATGAAGTACTTTGTATAATTTTTTGAGCAAGGGTATGGATGCATAGAAACCAAAAAAAAATGCACACAACCATCAAACAAATATTATGACATGTTTCAAACCCAAGGTAGGCATACCTATGCTTAAGTGATAAAGACTTTTTAGGTATGGCCGCCATAAAATACACTGTGGATCCATAATTATATTGACAAAATGGTATAGCCAATGAAGATACATTGTGGATCTATACTCCTATGACCTGAACTGATCGTAGCCATGAAGAATACACAGTGGATCTACGAGAATACAAAACATAGCCATGACCAATACAAAGTGGATCTATGTAACAATATATGTGTCATAGTTCAAAAGAACTCCTTCACAACCTAGGCAAAGTATACATAAGAGTGAAAAATCAACCCAGGTTATTCTTACCGATCCCGATGTAGTACAAATCTAACCATGTGAATAGATGTCTTGATGTCGAACATGGCAGAAACCACTTGATTATCGTTCAATGATGTAAACCATTAACAAGCGTGAGGGAGATCACCATTGATGTCAATGATTCCCAAGGTACTCTAGTACATTCCAACGAATGTGAATGAATGATATGAAGTCAAACATCCATGGAATCATCCGATTAGAGGTCAATGATTTAAACCCATTGTCGGACGCGAGGAGGCCTACAATTGAGGCATGCAGGTCCCAAGGCACTAATTGGTTTCTAAGTCTAGTTCCCAGATAATGTGCCGAAGTCGACATGAATAAACTCATCGAAGGAGGGCCTTGATGTATCCCCCATCAACGACACAAAAACGACACAAATATGTAATTGGTAGATCGAATTAACATGGATTGACACATATATTGAAACAAGACATTTGTGATGGCTAACTCTCAAGGAAGATACTTCCCTTGAACACTGAGGCACAATAGAAAAAACTTGACATGGACCAAAACTTGATGATTTAATGGATGTTGTGACTTTCATTAGGTGACCCAAAGTAGTAAAAACAACTCAAAGGATTGGCTCAGTGCAGAGGTTCAACAGATTAAAATGCATGCAAAGACAAAGTGTCATGTTCAAGGGAGATTGTAAGGGCTACTGGTAATGTTTTCAAAAACTGTTTGGCTTGCTTCTTTCAATTTTTCCCCCATCCAAATAGACGATTACCTCTTTTTAATTTAACGAGCTCGATGAGGGTAACACATGCTCAATATGACTCACCTTTGGTAAGTCCCTCTTCCTTTGTTTAGCGAACTGGAAGAAGTAAGGGTTCGGTCCCATATGGGCCCTTCGATGTATGATTGTTTAATGAGTCTAGAGAAGGTAAACTCGGTGGTTTTTCATATTTAGAGAGTTTGAAAACAAATTAAAGATGACTCCAATGTTGTCCTTTTTCATAATGTTAGTCTTACGAGGCTGAAAAAGAGATAAATTATCACTCAAAAGATGCCCTTTCAAACCTTTTAACGAGTGGGAAAGGAAGCAAGATTACTCGACAATATTTTCAAGTTTAGAGAGTCTGAAAAGAGATTAAAGATGACTCCAAGGGGTTCCTTTTTCATGTAACCATCCGAGCCCGAAAAAGAGATAAAAGGTCGTTTGGTTGCATTCTCATGTATTTACGATCATGAGAAAGAACAAAGACTAAGCTCGGTATGCCCCCATCTTGAAAGCTAGTGACTTAACTCCAGAATGATCATCAAAGGCTGGAGACATGCCCTCCAAGCTTCAATTCATTCACTGACTTTGAGGTTGTCACCAATGTCTCTACTAGATGGAGAAAAAGGATAAGAGTGGATGAAATGAAGGTTGAAGAGAGGTGACTATTTCATTTTTTAACAAGATTGACACAAGAAAAGAACTATGCTCAGGGCTCCGGCTTCAATCCCCAGATTGTTGTTTCATTTTTTAACGAGCTTGCTACAGAGAGGAAAACTATGATCAAAGCTTTTGTTTCATTTTTTAATGAGCTTTCCATAGAGAGGAGAAACTGTTTTAGTGACCTCTGTTTCATTTTTTAACGAGCTTTCCACAGAGAAGAGAAACTATGCTCATGGACTCTTCTTGATCATGGTTTCCAAGAGAATAATGCTCTGGAAAGACACCATGTCAAGGGACAAAACTTGGTCATGGATTCCAAGAGATCTTCACTGGATGGAAGAAAATAACTTTGGAAGGAAAACATGTCGATGGATGCGACAGGGGTAAGGAGATCAGGCTCCAATAGCCCTATCGAAGAGATCACCATGTCAACTACCAAATCCAAATCATCAGAAGTCGAAGGCATGGGAGACGATGGAAAATCAACATTAGGAGGGAAGAGAGAGTGTATATCTCCCAAAATTTCTTCACGAGGGGGAAGAAAAGAGGATCGATGATGGTTATCATCCCAAGTTAGCTCGTCAATGCTCAACATTTCCATAATAGATTCATCAGAGGGAAAAATTGGAGAAATGTAGTCGATCGCAGATGATAAGGAACTTAACCATGATGGCATCGAGTAACTGTCGGGTTCCAAGATATTTTGGTCATCCGAAGAGTGAGAAGCAAATTGGATAGAAAAGTATGATGTTTTGGCTGGAATAAGTGGCACAGTGTCACCTATTGGATCAAATTCCAATAGACTAGGTACAATCCAAGGGTCAGATGATTCCAAATATTGATAAGCCATGGTCGAAATCATATCGATGGTGGCAATATGATGTGTAGTCGGTGGAAGTGGTGTAGGGAAGGTACCCATAAGGCTAGAATATTTCAGCAAGCCAACACCAACACTTTCATACGTGATCTTGTGGTCTCCCAAGAATGGAATGTTATTGGTAGCGGGAGCGCGAGCATCAGTTGTGCAAAAATCTAACTGATCAACAATGAAATTTTTTCCCTGATGAGGAAATTGTACACATCGAAAGACCGATGAGGCAATGACAGTTATAGCATAAAGCTAACTTCTTCCAAGTAACAATTTGTAATCGAGGGGAGAATCGACCACCTCGACATCAACAGTGACAGTTTTTCCATCTAATTGGATGGGCAAGGACTGTAAAAGACCATGGGGATGAATACCTCACCCATCGAATGCGCGTAACATCGTTGGGGATTTGTTAAGTGTGGGTGATTTTAAACCTTTCCAACATGCTAAAGACATGACACAAGTTGAGGCTCCCTCATCCAGAATAGTTCGGCGGATTTTTTGATTCTGAACAACAACATCAACTTGGAAAGCAAGTTGGTGGGAGAGTCGAGACGTATAATTGTCCAGGTTAAACATAATATGGTTGGATGACTCAAGATCAACATTGCCAATAGCGGCCAAGAGCATTCTACGTTGACTGGGGAAGTGTTATAGAACTTCTAACGCAGACATAACACACGGTGCTTGAGCCAAATCTTCAACAATGATGTAGTTCTAGGTGGCACGCGAACTAGGATTAAAGGTAGATTTACAGATAGTGCTCTTAGGAGGGCGTAAGATAGAGTCGAACGTAGGTTTCTCAATCTAAAGTGGTCCAGATGGGGGATTAACTGATGGAGGACTAACGGAGGACGGTGATGGATCTGGTAAATTACTGGTACCGTTAGTGACCTTTCCTTTGTTAGGGTTACCTGGTGTGTCGTATGTCTTAGAGAGCGTGGTCAAATTAATCCTATTAAGCATATAAATATGTGCACTGTCAAGGCTTCATCATGAGGATGGATAGAACTGCCCCTAGGAGAGGGGGTTTGAGCAACTATGGATTGATGTTGTGGAAAAGGTTGAGTAAGCACAACGGGTTGTGAATTTCCCTGGAAAAGTTTGGCCACTTCATTGTGATGTGGACAGTCTCGAGTGTAGTGATCTTCACCACAAATGATACACAAGAATTTCAGTTTCCACTGTGGTTTCTTTTTGGTAGTAGGTGTTTGAGCTTGATTTTTTGGTTGTTCATTGTTATTAGTATTTTTTTATTTATTTTTTGCCTTCTTCTTACCTCCATATTGTTGTGAAGGGGTAGATTGAACTACATTCACCTCAGAAATATGAGTTTGGGGGGAGGTAGAGGAGAGTGTGGTCGATTGGGAAGTAGATTGAGTTTTGAATGAACCGATAACACCATCCACATGAGATGAGGATGACATCTTAGATGGATTGGTATTAGGTCAAGTAGAATTTGGAAGAAAATCATACAAAGTACCAGATTGGGAATAAACCAAATCTAAGTACTGAGCCCGAGTGATGGTTTCTTCCTCGGTTTCCACACCACCCATAGCAACATCACAAGCGATCGGGGGTAAAAGTGATTTAGTAAACCACTCCACCAATAATATGTCAGGAATGATTACTTTGATCATCCTTCATCATCATCTCTATTCATGAATATGGTCAGAGATATGCATGGATTCAGTTTGATGAAAGGGAGGTCAAGAGTTCAGTACCCATCTCGTAGCATGATGTAGACCTATTGTCTCTCGGGCTGAGATCCACTCATAGGATCATTCTTTATCTCCCTCGAGCCAAATCATCTCTTTAGATTCCCTGCTAGAATCACAAATTATCGATCCACAGGTCCTTTTTGGTAGCTTCCCTGTGTGAACAGCACTAGGCACAAGCTCCCCTTCTCCGTGCGACCACAACGCTATGACCAAAGCCTAATTCCAAAGGTTCTTGTCACAACTTTCCACTCGCGAGTTCGTGAGTCAAGGCTTCTGACTCTTCTTTTCCAATCTCGCGATACCCAAGATCACGAAATGGTTATAGCTCCTTCTCTTGTCAGTGCCCTCCACGCGTGACCACTGGCTATGCTTAATGCTAGCTCCTCTCGCTACTCGCCACTTCGCAAGTTGTGGCATCCAACCTTGGCACCTTCCTTTCATGAAACCTCAAGAAGCGATGTTGACCTTTCTCCTCGCGTTCTCACTATTTGCGACTTCACAAGTCAAAGGGTTGAACTCTCGTTCCCTTATCTCACAAATCCCCGAGACACGAGAGGTTAACAGGTGTTGACTCCTTTCAATAGATGATGTGTGTCTGCCTGTCTATTGCACAGGCCCACCTTGCATTTCTACCACGTGTCCCTCGTGCCCAACTTTGGCACTTTGTGACTTCGCTTCCCGAAGCACTACCTCCTTTGTACCCCGACACCCGAAGTGTAGAGATCCCGAAATCCTCACTACTCCTTATCACAACTTGTGACTTCGATATTTTTAGGACAAAAGTATCGAATTCCTATCCACTGATATGCCGAAATGCCGAAATTTTGAAACGTCGTCAACGCGGGTCCCACAACAAAACTTCCCACCTTTTGGAGTTTTGGACTTCGCGACTTTGCGAATCCTGATGCTAAAATTTCGGCTCTTCAACCCACTAAATCCCGAAATGAGATTTTGTGAGTGATCTAATGGCCCTTTTTGGCTCAAATCCTACGGTTGTCCTAGCTCCTCACGATTTCTCCACTCGCGACTTGGAGCACCCAATATTTGGGTTCTCACTTTGCAAACCTCTGAGTTCATGAGATCCCTTGATCTCTACCACCTGTCCTCCTTAGATGGACGACTGTGATTCTCTCGCGACTTTTCCACTCATGAAGTTGAAGAAATTCCCTCTCTGACCTCCGATGTCCGAGTCCCCAATATGGGTGATCTCGCGACACATGTCCTCCTTCTAACGAACGGCTCAGATTCTTTCATGGTTTTGTGACTTTGCCTTTCGCAACCTTGTGAATCTTGATGCAAATATTTTAAACTATAACTCCCCTGCTCCTCTGCATGATCCGACGGCTCTTGGGACTTTGCGAATTCTCCATGGAGAATTCTGACCGTCCAATGCCTCCTTGACGACTCTTGCAAAGCAAACACAGTATTCCTTCACTAGAACTCATCTGCCTACAAGTAAGTTTGCAACGCCTCCCCTTTGAATGCTTCAAGGTACTAAATCTCCTGATATTTTCTTCGACAACTTCAAATATCCTATCCCTCCTGAGCTTGATTGAAAAATACTCAAGTTATTTGGGGAAAATTCCTGCACGCACCCCTTGCAACACTTCTTCAAATACACTCCAAGTATTTGAATTCTTAGACTCTGTGCACTCTTTTTGCAACAACAGTCCTTCAATTCTTTCCTCAGGTTGCAAACTCTGAGAATCTACTCGGCCTGCGCACTCCTTGCATGGATCCTGTGCTTAACTTGCACTTCTGCGAGAATGAGAACAATGTTATCCCTCCTGAGCTTGTAGAGACAAACTCTGACTTTTGTCAATGAACACCTTGCAGACAATTTCACTGCACTCCTTGCAGGAAAAATCTTTCTCAAACTGAGAAACAATTGAAACTCATTCTTTACTCTCTCAGACTTCGAATGCTTAACACGAAATCATACATACATGGCATAAAAGCAAATGTATATCAGAAAGAGTAAAACAATCATGAGCATAACATTCAATCATGCATACACAAAAAGTATTTGAACACCATGAGTCTGGATCAAAGCTTCATATATTAATCTCAGAATTTCTGTACATGGGTTCTTCTACACATCTTTTTGCTTCTTCTTCTCTATGATCTCTTGATTGATAATGTTTCTAATGTTACAATGATACAAGTGAGGGTGTCTATATCCATTTTCCCTCTGTCTCCTAAAACTGTCTAATCTAAGAATTTAAAGCTACCTACTTACATTTACTAGCATAAATGCCTCTTAGTCCTTCATATGAGAGCGGGATGCTCAAGGTCTGATTACAATCTACTAGTATGCTCTTTCTTAACTATTACATTTAAGTTTGGCGTATCAAACTTCAAAACATTTAAAACAATTCATCATGTGCCAAAATGCGTTGGTGTTTTTTCCCATGCTCGCTTGTTGTTGGCGATGCTCCTGCATCATAGTGAATAGGTAGTTGAAAGTGTGTGAGGAAACACGTGGCAAGGGAGTTGAAATCATGAAAATAAGCACGTGGTAGTTCAATATACCACTTTTCTGCTGAGCCCATAAGTGTTTGCTGGAAAAGACACAAACGTATAGAATCATCCATGAGAGAGTTTGATGAACACCACAAATGAAAATTCATCACATGGTTATTTGGATCTTCTCTAGATTTTCTATCAAATTTTAGAATATCAGAAGGAAGTTTAGCTGGAATAACTAGCCAAACCAGTGAATGAAAAATAGGATCATTGGTTAACCGAGACAAGTCTAGGAGATCCAAAGTTGCAAGGAAAGGTAGTTGTCGGTTAATTTCCAGATGATACTGGTGTGGCATAGGAACACTAGTAGGACCATAAACTGGGTTAGGTGGATAATTGTAACCAGTAGGTCCTCCTACATATGGTTGTTTCTGACTAGGATAAACAGGATTTGATGATGGTTGAGAAACATTTGCATAACCCGGTGGGTTCTAAGCATTATAGTCCAGGTGATTTGCTTGCCCAGAAAGAGGACGAACATTGTGCCCTTGAGGAGGGTAAGGAGTAGATCCTAGAGGTGGATACACATTAGACCCATGGGGAGGATAAGGTTGTTGTCCTTGAGGACTCCAGGTGGTGTTTGGGATGCCACCCGGATAAGGTTGTCCATAAGATGGTCCGGAAATAACAGGATTTGATACTCCTCCTTGTGGGTTATGATATGAGTGCCCCCCAACATGGGGTTGGGTAAATGTTTCTCCGGAAGATATTCCCCAAGATTGTGAAGGGTTTCCAATAGACGAAGGTTTCCCCCCTACCAGTGGTGGATTAATGATTGGGGTATGACCTGCAAAGGGAGGTTGCCCTCCGGGAATAGCATGAAAAGGGGGTTGTCCCCTGGGAGGGGTAGGCCCACTATGAGATGGTGGTCTTCCAAGAGGGAAAGGCCCGCTAGATGGTGGTTTCCATTGAGTCAGATGTATTTGGTTGGCAAGGGTCTGCATTCTCGAGTGAAAATATGTCCCAACAGGATCATGTGGAACATGTGGAGCTATAGAGTGAAAGTTTGTAAAAGTGGGGGTAGTGATCGAAGTGCCTTGGGAATGAGTAGAAGTAATGAGTCTAACATTAGGATAGACTTGTGTTGATGCAAAAATATAGTTAATGACTTGATCGATGGGGTGATTCATAGTTTGACTAGATGGCCCAGTTTCAACAGGAGGGTCATGAGGATTAAAGGGTTGTCGAAAGGATTCAAAATTTTAATAGAGATCGTGCCCCGATGAAGTCCTCCATACAAAAAGAGTAGGTGTGGTATTTGTATCTACTGCAGTGGTAGGACAAATAGGAGTCCTATACTCATCACCAAAGGTTGGTTCTATGGATCCCATATATGTTTCGGTAAAAGATCTCGTAGCTAGCTGTGGGACCTCCTCATCTATGACGTTCCCAAGGGAGTATAAATGAAGAAAAAGTGGTTCGAGAGGAATTTTTGACCCAGATGTAGTGCAAGGAGTGGGATTCTCAACCATAACCAAAGCACCTTCTGAATTGTCTAATGGAGGAGAAACAACACTCCTAGTGTCAGATTGATTTTCTATCTATCCATGGTAGTTGTATTATGGAGGGTTAGGAGGTAAGGGTTGGTATCCTTATGGAGGCATCCCTTGCATCCTACACGATTGGTGAATACCTTTATCGTCTATAGGATCAATTTTGGAGAATAACAGTACATGCTGAAAATCTAGGGCAATTAACGAAAAGAAACAACATACGCTAACAAAATCTAGGAATCAAAACCAAGCAAACAAAACCTTCTCTCCATGAATATGCTAGTTGGTGATGAAATCCAACGTCGTGTGACCAAGTCAAGAATGGGCTAGGATATGGTGGAACAGTTACAATGGAGACCTACTTAATGGACTTTCACCTTGGTGCAAGCTTCCATGCAGTAATTGTGGATTTACCCTCCAAGGAACCTGAGTGAGTTTGACCAATTTCTATTCCAGGTACAGTGAGACTTCCCTTCATCATCACCTTGTGTAAGTACCTAAATATTATGGCAACTAAGGACACCAATGCGCAGTCATCCCCTGGGCGAGTACAGTCAAAAGTCTGATCCGAACATATGGGCAGGATAACAAGTTTGAAATAAACTCGAGAGGCTCCCACACATAATCATGGGTATACCCTCAAGTGACCCCCAATATACGATCCAACCACTACAAATAGTTTAACCACGGAGGGATAATCCCCGTAACTCACCTGAATGCGACCTCGTGCGTAACCCCTGTGTGAGAGGGGGATCCAAGAAAACCTATACGACAATTGGATTGGACTCTCCCTATCTTAGGATGCTAATGTTTGTTTTTAAAACTTTGGAGAGTTGTACTCACACCCTAATCCAAAGTGATAATCCTATTCTAATGTTGGTGGAAGATCCTAGAAACAAAAATGTTCTAGATAACTTTTAATTAATGTTCATTTTGCAGTTGTTCTTTAATCAAAGGGTGTATGACAACGAAACTAATGGTATGATGACTCAATTCCAAAAAATGCACAAGAAAATGATAAGCAGTCTTGTCTTTTGATGAATGGCTATTTAAGGGAAAGATAAAGAGTTGTTTTCACTATGAAACACTAAGATGCAATGTCCTCAATCAATAGTTTCTCAATCAAATCCAATGCAATGCTAAAAAATTCAGAAATACCTTCTAATATCCAAACCAATCACTAAAATATGTCCTTTTGCTTATATGTGAATGATAATCAGATGTAAAACTTATAAATGTCAATCGGACTTCAGAATTAAACAATCAAGAGAAAACCTCACACAAAACAAAAATACACTCTCGTCGTGAAATAGATAAGAAGGACAAAGATAACCAAATTTGCAAACAAGAACCAAAAAACCTCAAGAAAAAGAGAAATGTTGGAAAAATGAGCTCAAAGATCAAATGAAAAGTTTCACAGACCTTTCGATTTCCTCACAAAAGCTTCCACTCAATCAAATAAAGGAGAAGAAAAAAGCAAGTTAACTCTAGGTCAACAAAGACAAAGAGTGACTTCAAGGAAAAGAAAGAAAATGTCAAATTCCCAAAGAATAAGAGATCAATCCTTATAAAACAGGGTGTTGAAGGCCAATACCAAGATGGAATGAGAGTATGAGACCCTGAGCAAATGCAAAAGGAAAAAATTGAACTCAGAAACTGAAAACCTGGAGGATTTTCCACAAAAAAAGGAGGTAGCGCTCTGGTGTAAGGGGTACTAGAGCGCTCCAACACTTTGTGTAAGACCAACAGGGAGTGTTAACACTCTGATAGCAAGGGCATGGGAGCGCTATGCCTCAAAATCTCATAAAAATGCCCAGAAACTAAAAAAATCAAGGAAATTCAGTCAATCAACTTGATTTTGATGAAATCAAGAACCAAACAATCAGTTCTAAGAATAAAAAACAATATGGAGAAGGTCAAAAAAGTGGGAAAAGGGCCAAAACAAGATTTAGGAAAGGAAACATAAATCAAAGCTCTTCCCCAGTGGAATCGCCAATTTATGTTGTAGGTGAATCCCCCTGCGGACAAGTGGATTCCCTCCTGGTCTCTAGACTCTTAAGTCCAAGACAGAAAATTGCTTAACATGGAAACTGGAATCGTTTTAGATCTAATCAAGTTAACATGCAAAGGAGAAGAATAAAGGTATGTACCTTATTAATGACATTTTTCCCTACAAAGTCCAGGTTGAGCTTCGATCCTGAGCTCCCTGATAGGTCCTGTAGAATAAACAAATATACAATGGACTTCCTAGTCTACTGATATTAGCTCAATTATAGATCCATCTACTACAGACATACTCATGTGTTACAAACATAAGTTTGAAAGAAATAGGCCAAGCATTGATATATTGATGAGAACAAGTAAAAGTACTTACAATCCTTTGATGAGGGTGCAACAGCTTCTTCCATTTCTCCTTGTCCAACCCTTTTGCACAAGTAATCTACATTGATTTCTTTGATGACATATCACTCATGGGATCATAAGTTTGGTGTAATTCTCAATCTCCATCTCCCCTTTCACCATGAGGGGGCCTCCTTATATAACCTTGGAGAGGCCCAACCACTTGAGAGATATTTGGGATAAGTTGAGGATTCCTATCCTTCAGTGGAGGATTCCTTTCCTTCAGTTGAGGATCTTCCCTAAGATCATGCCTTGACCATCTATTCGAATCCAACCACCTTCAGAAATTGAGAGATTCTTCCCTGATTTGTCTCAACAAACCCAAAACTTGCTCAGAAAAGGGTAGTGCTCCCCCAAAAGGGTGCACAAAGTGCTCAAACAATCCCCCAAAGAGGCCCATGGAGTGCTAGCACTCCCTGACAGTGGGTATGGGAACACTTCTCTCCAAAATCCATTTTTTAGTGGTTCTTTCAATGGCAAAAGGTTTGTACTCCCTGTCAACTGATTTATCTTCTTCCAAACTAGCCTTTGAGGTGTCTTAAGTGTCCTTATGATGTCATTATAGGCACGACATAGGAAAGATGGTAGTATGATATTTTTGACACTTGCAACACTTGCGGTCAAGATGCGAAACTTGCGGACGATATGCAACACTTACAACACTCATAATGATGACACTTGTGACACTATTGAAGTGAGTAATTTTGATGTGTAATAGTGGTTGACATAGAATGACAAAAAAAGGTAATGGGGAAGGAAATGAGAAGTGTACTAAAGAATTTCCTTGTTCATACAATAAATGCAAGAATCACCTAGTAGTGATTGAAAGCATTCCACTAGGAATGGTCAATTATTGGGAACACATATTTTAAATGACATATCAATAAACCACTAGGACAACTAGAGGTTAATATTGGGAAGCATAGGATGAGTATGACTCACATGGGTACTAATAATTTGTAACATGAATCAAGGTGGAACCGAATAGTCTCATTGGGACATAAATTTGACTCATCTTAGTTTCTCTAAACAAGAGAATCAAAGGGATGTTACCAAGAACTAAAATGATTAATATAAAAATACAAGTCCCTCCAAGTATTTTCAAAGGGGTTCCTAGAGAAAAAGGTATGATGTGTAGTGCCAATAGGAGGATGAAAATGGGTATACAAAATAAACTACAAGTCAATGGATCACTGGATAATCATGAATAAATATTGGTATCCAAGGGATAAGCAAAGAAATAAGAAATCAACTATGATGAAACCTTCATGCCATTAAAAAATTTAAATGCTATTTGAATTGTGTTATCTCTTATATTACAGTTTTTATGAAAATTACATCGGATGGATGTAAAAAGACATTCACTAACTTATATGTTCAACAAATAGAAAATTAGTAAGAACTTCTCTGAAGTTGTGGCTACACCACTTGTTTGATGGAAGCGTAGAGAATCAGAATCCAAATATGTGAGTTTTCCAGTGTGGTCAAGCCTCAACACCGAGCCACGATCGAGGTCCTCCTCTGTTGGAAGGATAATAAAATATGGTCACTGGTGCCTAGGCCGAACCTGGGAGTAATGCATTACCCAATAGAAGAACATCAAAGAGTAAAATACTAAAACCATAAACCTCAAGGCCCAAAGGGGAAATAAGAGGTAGCAGAAGAACATCGAAGAGTAAAACCGTAATTTGTAAACCTCTGTTCTATCAAGGCCCAAAGGGGAAATTCATATAATCATGAAGATGTAAACTGGGGAATGCATTTAAGATCCCATATAATTTATACCATGTGGGAGGGCCAAAAATCTCCATGTTCTTTGGAAATTGGGCAAAGGAAAGATTGAAATCAGGCAAAGGGAAGATTGTAGCTACCCAGTGCCCACTGCCCATACCACAAAATCAGGGTGAAATTAAACCATAAACCTCGATTTTACCAAATGGAAGGGCGCAAAAACTATAAAAAATTCCCATACTTCTAGAAATTTGGCTAATGGAAGCTTGTCCTTCCAATATTCAGGGGCTAAATATAATTTTTTTTTCTCTATCCCTCCTAAAAACATGGGCTAACCCTGTACACAAATTTTCCCCTAAAATAAATTATGGGCTAATGATATAAGTTTAAAAAAATCACTCTAATACAAAAAATTCACCCAATAAAAAATTGGAGGCCCCTTAAAAATTGGAGGCCCCTTAATTTCACCCATGAGCGAAATTCCGCCCCTAAAATCATCTATGCTTGATAGTATCATCTCACCTTATTTATAAGGGATGCTATATAGGCGATAGGATATGAATGATGAATGTAATGAAGAAAGTCATAAGAACCAAATAATGAATATTTTTTTGATGTAGGAGATGATGAACTGTTGATTCGATTTACAAGTTGAAGGAATACAAATGATCTCTTGTGCAATTTCTGGGTATGATTAGAACGTTTTAGCATGTTATCTTTTTATAGGTACCTGTCTAGTTCGACAAGGGCCCATCGTCCAAACCAAGGTAAACCTCCCTGTATATACTTTGTGTGATTCTGTGAGTATTTAAAAATGGTGTAATGTTAATGATTTCAAATCCATTTTAAAAGTTCAACATAAAATCATTTGTTTCTAAATTGGTGTGAGTAATAAAATATTAGATCAAACAGATAAGTTTCTTTTTCTAATACTGCAGGTTGACATTTAATTGTTTGATGTGTGGGATTGTTAAGAAAAAGTTATTTTGAGTTTGTGATTGTAGTGTTCTCAGTAGGTATAGGAAACAAAGGACTTTATCTTTCATTTTCATGTTCCATAATCAAGCCTCTCAATTATATTGACTATTTTCTGTACTATACAGGTTTGATTGGAGTGAATAGAGTTATGATCTCTTTTTGTCTAAGAGTGAATTGTTGATTATTGTTTTCAATTGCTACAGAGAACAAGATTTGAGTTCATCTCTTCATTTCATGAGCTCCTAATGAACAAACTTGTCACCTAAGAAAGAACCTTTTGATTCATTGTTTGCTTGAGAAGTTTTGTTATCATTTTTCTCTTCTAATTTTGAAGTTGTGTGAAGAATATAGATATCCTAAAACATAGTGTTAATTGCTATTAGTTTAGTTTCTCTAGGAGATAGAATCAAAGTTCATATTTTCCTTTCATTAGAAATCAATGAACAGATCCATCACCTAAGCAAGAACTTTAGATCATATGCTTGTTTATGAGTTTTTCTTTCTAATTTATGAATTGTGTTATCTTTGAAGTGTGAAAACAGAGTATTGGTTTTATATGGTTTTCTTGATTGAACTATACTAAATAGACATAGGAACCTATATCTTATCAGCACATATAGTGCATCAACTCTATTGATTATGAATCTTGGTTAATAATTTATGTTTGGTAATATATTATGCAAATAATTGCACCAATAACAATGTTGGAAATCACAATGCTACTTTTTCACAATGGCACAATTAGATGATTATCGCAACTCAAAGGCTCGGGATCCCACATGTGATCCTCAGCAAACATACTCACCACATTTGGTTTGGTATGAACCATGACCACACTTTTGTGCGGCCATTAGAAGTTGGCCCAATGTTGTTTCATATGAATCCTCTTCGATTATATCTGGATGCAACAATGTTTGACAAGAAGGTCAAGAGATGGCCAAGGGTCATAATGGAGGAGACATTTGTGGGTATCTCCTACACCATGAGATCCATTTCACAAAGTTCCACTCTCGCGTAGACATTGGGTGGAGGCCCTAGAGTGAGTAAGATAAGTCGAACACCCTCTAGTTCAGAGGAAGAGGTCAATGAAGGTGAAGAGGAAGCATTGTCCGGTGGAATAGTTTAGATTCCATTTTCCTCTATTCCTAACAATGCCACTATATCAGGTAATAAATTTTGAGAAG
This sequence comes from Picea engelmannii, assembly GCA_009831015.1. Lineage (NCBI taxonomy): Eukaryota > Viridiplantae > Streptophyta > Pinopsida > Pinales > Pinaceae > Picea > Picea engelmannii. The sequence goes on along the minus strand of ML786395.1, from coordinate 820,677 downwards.
TCCTTCCTTTTTTTTTTCCTCAGAAGGAGCTATGTACCAAGTCCCCCTCCAAATACAATGTTGATCTTGTCATCACCTAGGCCATCCCCCTTTCCTCCCATCCAACTCAATCCCACACCACTACACTTCCATCATATAAAACTCCCCCTCATTTTCCTACCACTGCATCCTATATGCACACTAAACTTTCCATCCCGTTCACTTTACCATCCACACCCGTGATCATACACATTATTGATAACCCTCTAGTGAAGCTACACTCTACAACTATCATCAAAGAAACCACCAACCCAGTGAATGGTGGGACCACCAATGGCATGCCCATTCCTCCATCATCCCCAGCCCATAACCAAGTTGACATAGTTTTTCCATAATCTACTTCCCATCTTGCCACAACTATCGGTACCACTGCTCCATTCCTATCCACTTCTCCTCATATCTAGGAAGTCTACATCCCCTTGAACACAACCCTAGAAACTACTTCTCATCCATAGCTCGAGGAAGTGCCTGAAACACAAATTTCAATGGATGAGGACCCTCCACCACACCAACTATATGGATAGGATGACACTCATTCAATGCATAACACTACTTTTGTCAAGGAAAAAATTGTACCTATGTTACAGGACCCTCATCAGTGTCGAGCTATCTTGGAGCTCTACTTGGAGCACACACAAGTTCTTGGAAAACATCTTCCAGAATGCATAGAGAAGATTGCATGAAGCCTCCATGATCACTCACCTACCCCAGATGGTGTTGGTACCTCCATTTATTTTGATCTTTCTATCGCAAGCAGTCAACCACTTGCTTTGCGACCACCATTGGATTCATTTTTCACCGGTAGAGAGTTTTCCACATGGGCTACTCCATGTATCCTGCACCTTATATGGTCTTCCACTAACCAGTCAGAGAAAAGGATCACAACAATCCAACATACTAATAAAGACCTCACACACCAAGTGAAATCCTTGAGAGAGGTTGTCAATGTAGCCACTCCATCCAAAGCATAGGAGCAAATATTGTGGGTACAAGTTGAATCCATTGTCACGGTGGTGTAAAAAAAAACATCTAGGTCTAGCCTACTTTTCAATAGAGTGTACCTGAGCTATCATAGGACATCACCTTAATTGCGTCCAATGACAAGATTGGCTTTGTTTAAGGTGCTTGAACACAATTAGCAGGGATAACTAACATTATCTAGTAGCATTTGGAAGCCATCGGGCTTAAAGAACAGGGACAACCTAAGGAAATGATGAAAACAATCAACAAAGTTGTTGAGAAGGGAGATATCATTCACACATCTCTTCATCAACGAGCCACTAAGTGAAAACATCTCTTTGAGTTGGCTAATGATTGGGTTGGCTTGTTAGAGCATAAAATAAAAACAATATAGGACCTTAGGGTGAAATTAAAATAGATGAATGAAGAAGTTCAAGAAATGATAGACCCTATTGAGTAGGCTGCAAAGTTTTCATATATCTAAGAAGTTGATGAATGCCTTGACACTTTGTATGATGTTGATCAAATTGCAAAGAAAGAATTGAGGGAGTTCAAATGTGTTTTGCAAGAGATGCATGTCAAAATGAAGCATATTGATTCTGTTGCAGAATCTAAGTGGAAGACACTACTAACCACAAATCCCATACAGATCGATGTGGTTGCGACACAATATTTTGTCATAGGAGCTTCCATTGTGTTATGGAAGTGGCAGGACAAAGTTGTCCAATATGAAATTTTTATATAGTAGGCAGTGTAGATAGTACCTGAATTGGACCCTCTGTTTGAGGGAGAACACATCAAGAAGGTAGAAAGTTGACTCGGGATGAGTCAAGGATTGTGGTCGAGGCCTGTTGGGCCCTCCGTTTTGGAAGATCTCCCAATTTTATGGAAATATTAAAGTTTTGAGGAACAATATAGCATATCAATGAGAGATGTAAGTGGTAGAATGTCAGTCTCCTATATGCCAGCAAGGAAAATAGTCATGCACCAACTGGAAAAGAAGTGAAAAGAGATAGAACCTTCATGCGCATGTGAAAAGAAAGTGGAATCAATAAAGAATAACAGTGAAATCAAGAAGCGACCAAGAAATCAATAAAAATCAGGAATTATGTAATGGGAAAGTGTTTCTTAGTTGTGAGTTAGTTGCAAAATGACTATGTGTTGTAAGACTATTGTTGATGTAATCCTTGTCTTTCTTTCTCTATAAAACTCTATCACCATTATTGAGTCTAGTGTGATAAGATTTTGTGAAGAGATTTTGGGACAACTGTTCATTGGAGCATGAAGCGCATTGTATAAGCTATGATCTTCTCCTTGTACTCACATAAATTTGAACTTTGAGACATTGATAATATGAAGGATCTTTTGGGCCCTAAAACTTTGTTTCTGATGTGTATGACTCTGATGGATCTATATTGTATTGTGTTAGATATGATAGTGTGTCATCGCTAACTCACTTTATCAAACATAAGTCTTGGTTGTTCTTCGGGTGAGACATCCTTCCTTTCTAGAAGTTTGAATATGCCAATGCTACTATACTACAATAATATCTTTTTTGGAAGCCTTCGAGAACCCTGGTCTCCAATCGCACAAAAAAACCTACCACTGCAATTTTTAATTTTGAATCCATGGAGACTCTAATCCCCATAGGCCATAGTACACCTTCATCCTAATACCATTCACCAATATTGTGAGGGGATAGCCCTCAATCATTTCCAACTTCATTGCATTGACCTCATTAATGTAAATAATCCTAAAGGGTCATAACCAACAAATTCAAATCTTACTAGGGTGTTGCAAGAACTTGTTATCATTGAGTGCTAATGATCCTAGTTTTATATTCTTCTGTCGAATGTTGCTATCATGCTAAGAATTATATCATTGTTTCTCAACTATTTAGTTGTATCCTACAATCCATCATTCCTCTTCAAACTCCAAAAGGCCATCCAACCATCATTGCAGTGACCGGTCATTCGACATCTATGTCACAACTACAATCTTGAGGCTTGGTACCACAATTTCTAACAACATCACTACTTCCTTTCCATACATGAATATAAATGGAGTATGTTTGGTCAATCCTTTGTGATTTTCCTTGTGTGACCACACTACTATTGTAACTTGTTGGTCCCAATCATCATATTTTACACTGCACACATTGGTCAACACGTGCTCTATTATATTACTGAATTCTTCTATGGTACCATTGGAATGTGGATGGTACGACATGATCTTCTATTGATGGATCATAAATTCTTGTGTCATGCTCATATGGTTTCATTCAAGAAGTGTGCACATTTATCACTCATCAATATATTTTTTCATCCAAACCTAATGATAATGTTCTAAAAAATGAATCGTGTGAAAATATCTATAGTAAAATCATTCATCGGTGCAACTTCTTCCCGTTGGGTAAAACATTTTTTCACAATTATGATATACCGCACAACATTTTTGTGTGTCGGGGGATTGATTGGTAAAATAAATCCAATCACCCACTTTCCCAATTGCTCCAGTGCAATGACTGAAAAAAGTGGCACTTCATCTTGTCTTGATTTCTTCCCAATCCATTGGGAAATGTCATAGTTGTTGGAAGATTGGTTGTTGTCATTGATGTCAACCCTAGTCATGGGTTTTGGACCGCAATATTGATAAAGGTATTTGGACATGAAGGACAATGCACATGCATATACAACACCCATGAATGGATAGTATACATCATGTTGTTTCCGGTGGTATGTGGCACGTCATGTGGATCCTCATGGTTGAGGAGAAATGAATTTTTGAAGATGACAAAGTGAATTGAAGAAGGAAGTACATGTAGGCCCTGAAAAATAATTAAAGAAAAGAATTACAAAATAAGAAAGTGTCAGGTCGGCCCTAATGTTAAAAGGAAGTGACATAGATGGTATAAATAAACATCATTATACATTCATTTGATATAATTCAAATTTTAGAGGTAATAAGAAGAAAGGAAGGCTGGATTTCAAGGGAGGATGAAGTCTTTTGGTGATGTGTTCTAAGGTATGTTATTTTCAGGTCATCTTACCATTTTTTCTATAACTTTTTTTATAGAACGATTCAGATGGTGAAATATCTATGGTATTGATAAGACATATCAAGG
>ML786395.1:800670-812949 GCA_009831015.1 Picea engelmannii | reverse complement strand
AGGTTCTATGTGATGATTGGTTGATGGTGATGATTTAATGTAAAGTTTTATTATCTCTCATGTATTCTTGGGTGGAAGGAAGGGGCAAGGATAGAGAGTTCAAATATCTCTTGATATTGGAGGATTGTATCTTCCTCTTGGAGTTTTATCGCTCCCTCTACATTTGGAAGTTGTAGCTACCTTTGGAAGTCATTACTTCCCTTGAACAATAAACTATTGATTATTTCTCATATATTGTGCATTGTGTATTATGGTGTATTGATGTAACTCTTATACTATTGTTCATTGCTCATTGGATATAGTTGAATGGTTTAAGTATAAGTTGAAAAAGGTTTTAAACTGTACTTGATACTAATTCACCCCCCTCTCAGTATTAACAATAGTGCATGCAATAATTATTATCCTCTTCTAATAATGATGGTCACGATAACCTAGCATGAAACGCCTTTCATGTAGTTGCATTTCCTGCTTTATTTCCACTAGAAACCTTTAGTCACCTCATATAGTATCGCGTTGTGCTCATGCTCCAACATGCATCGATGTCGATTTTGTATAATTTTCCTGCCATAAAATATTAATTGGTTCTCTAGGTCGCCAGTTGTCGACACTATGCCATAGATGATTTTAGGGGCTAAATTTCGCTCATGGGATAATTTTCCATGGTTTTTCCAAAAACTAGATTCGCTATTTTAAAAATGATTCACCCAAATTCTATAGGATCAAATTATTTTACCTTAAAAATGGCCAAAATTTTATAAAAACTATATAAAATCTTTAGAAATTTGAATATTTTTACAAAAATATCGCCAAACATTTATAGTTGGAATATAAAGGATTAGTAATATTCACTAAGGTTTCTACATTTTAAAATAAATTTCCATCCTTAAAATCATCCCTGCACTGTGCCTATGTATACTCCTCCAGGACTATACTTGTTGTAAGGTATGATGGAAATTTTACAAGTTGATCTAGCACTTCTTCAATCCTGAAGAGTAGTGTGTTGGGTAGATCATCATCTAGACTACCTCTAGCTCCTCCTAACTCTATTCTTAAGAGATTATTGGGTCCAACATTGTGCCTACCGCATTTGACCACTACTTCAAACTCTAATTCTTAGAATATTAAAAACCATAAACATATACTCCCCTCCAATGCTTTCAAGGAATAGAACATTTCCAATCCTTCATTATTTATGGTTGTAAAGTTCCATTCAAAATATGACATCTTTATACTCGCAAAATAGATCGCATGATCAATTTTATCTTCTCCTGGATGCATAAGCACCACGCCAAGTGAAATGGAAAATGCATCCACATGTACATGGAATATATTTTTCTAGTTTAAAAATATGAGGATCAATGTAGTAGCCAATTTATCCTTAAGGCTATTCAGTGCCTCCTAGCATTATTATTTCTAGACATACTTAGTATCCTTGCGTAGTAGTTTCTCCAATGGTGTAGAAACTTTCATATAGTTTTGAATGAACCTTTTTGAATACATTGCATGGCCCAAGGTTGCATGAAACTATTTGATGGAGGTGGGGCCAACATATCCATGTCTTTCTATGATCCACCAATCACTAGTACATTCGGGTCAAATTGTGACGGCACTTTTAACGCAATTTCCACTTTATATTGTCAGGAGAACAAAAAATAGCAAACCCCTTCAAATGTTTTTTCACATGATGTCTCTTTTCCGACACCATATATATCGTCTCTATTGTGATGTTTCATGTGGGCACATGTCATCTCGGATTTGACTATCAAAAGCCCATATAGTCATCACTACAATGATGCTAGAGACATTAGAATTCTGACATCCCATTGCGTCGATCTCCATGAGGTGGACACCATGGGAGAGACATTATGGATGTCGGACAATTGATGGATGGTAACGTCGATTGGGCAACAATAAGCTATATATAAACGACGTGGATGCCATGGGAGTGATGTTATGGACATCGGAAGACCGTCATATGGTAACGTCGGTTGAGCGATGGTAAGCTATATATCGACGACGTGGATGCCATGGGAGATAATTTATGGACGTCAGAAGACCGAAGGATGGTAACGTTGGTTGAGTGATGGTAATCTATATATAAACGACGTGGACTCATGTGAGCGACATTATGGACATTGTAATACCGATGACCTGTAGGTGTTTTAAAAAAAATGACACTTTTTTTTCCTACGTTCATAATCTCTTTAAATTTTTCTATTTATCCTAAAGAACCAAAATTATTCATCCTTGAGAACTAATACTATGTTATCCATGAGATTTACCTTAGTTGGTTCTTTTATTATAGACAATCATGATAGATATTTGTTGGCCAACAATAATACCTTACAATACTCTAGGTTTCTCAGGCTATGGTTCAGGATTCTGGTGTTTGGTTGATGACCTTCCTTAATTTAAAGGCTTTCCTCATGAAGACCTAAATGAGCACATCAAAACCTTCATGGACTATTGTCTCCTAAAGGAAGCCTTTGATAGTTTTCTTATGGTATGAGTCTCTCGCACACTTCATGGGAAGGCCATTGAATGGTTCAATTTTCTTCATGATCATTCCATATTTGGATGTAAGCATTCTTTTGATCTATTTAAGGCAATATTCGTGGACATAAGGCCTAAATTTAGTCCTTCATCAATCCTCCCATGGTGTGATTTTTTTATTGAACACCTTTATCTTCATAGTTATGATAAATTCATAGATGCCAAAAAACATTCTATGATAAATAACTAAAAGAAAGAACGGGAATAGGTTATTGAGAATTTTTTTTCAATGCATGAACATTCACAAAACCAAAGTCTTTTCATCAGGCAATCAAGAATCCAATCTCTATCTAGTTCATATTGTGAGCAAGATCTTGCACATGAATTTGGTATTGATGATTATTTTTTTCACAATTCACATTTCAAATAGGACTTGTGTGATATTTCCCTTTTGATTAGACCATTTTCCAAGATGGTATTGATAAAATTAATAAGGTTTATATCCCTCATACCTCCACTATTAATCCTCGTACCAAGATCATCACCCCTGGTGTTAGTAGTCTTCCTCTCTATAGTCTATAGAGTGATGTTTCACTTAGTAATGAGATTTGTGAAGAAAAAAATCCAAACATTCAACGATGGAAATAACTCACAAAATTCTCTTCCCGATAGTATTTCAAATAAAAAAATCTTCCACCATATAAAGATAAATCTAGATCTTGATGTAAACACTAGCAAATTTCAGTTTGATGATATGACAGATAATTGTTTCGAGCATGATCGATTTGGAAGCGTAATTTTGTCTAATGAATATGAGCCTGAAAATTAGAAACCTAATCATGATCTCCTTGTGAACAAATATAACCATAAGGTATCATAGTTCTATAATCAACCTTGTCCTAAATATGATAAATACTCTTAGGTAATTATTCTTGGTAGTCCAAAAAAAATTTTGGACTCTTATGCCACTGGTCATCATGATTTTATTTATGATGTTCCCTTAGGAACCTACCATTTGAATCACATTTGCTTCCCATAAGAAAGTGAGAAGATGCCTAAAGTTCCCAATGATGGATCTAATCAACTTTGGGTTTCCCCCAAAGATAGTTTGCTAAAGACTAGTTCACACTTCTCATTATCTAATTCAATACATATTGATACCTTTTTATACAAGGAGGATGTTAAGGAAAATGTTTTTTAGCTTAAGATTGTTTCGGTCGAAGCTCTAATTTTTGCAACCCCGTCATAACCCAAAAAATCACTCCCTTTGACCTAAGTTCTCCTCTAGTTTATGATGATTATCTTGAGTCTTGCACTAAATAGAGGAGATGGTCTAACCATTTTATTCTAATTGAGATAGATAGTCATACTACTTAGCTTCCATCTTGTACCAATAATAATAATGAGGTTTCATTTAAGGATAACAACGATGTTTATGTTGTCTTCCATTTATTTTAAGAAGTGGTGAGGAAATATGATTTCCAATCTCATCCTACATCACATAATTTGGGATTCTTGGCTCAACCATTTTTATATTTTTAGGACAGCAAGTATCTTCCTCTTAAAATGGTTTACTGAAATGTTTTCTACCCTAGATAATTGTTTGAGCCTAACTACCAGTATAGGTTTTCTAGTATCTTTTCTTCATTTTGAAATTCATCTCATAGTTAGGATCGGAATTCATTTTGCATGTACAAGAAAAAAAACTTTCAAAATTGTAAATGGCACCCACCATGAAAGTGCAAACATTTTCTTGTCTTGTACATAATAAAACAAAAGAAAAATTCGTAAAACATAAAATACAAAGTTTTTCTTACCTTTCTACTCTTTTGATTGCATTTTTAGATCCAATAGGTCTTTTAGTAAGGTGTTTGCCCTTATTTTTTTGTTGTTAATTAAGCTTCAAGTTTAGCTATTACTTTTCTTGGTTATGCATATGGAATTACTGTGTATGATTCTCCCATTTTCCTTAACCAATATAAGTGCATTTCACTCATTGCATAGCTACCCAAAAGAAAATTTGTACAACTAACAAGACCTCAAACAATGTTTCATATTTTAATTCCTTACACAATTCTATTGGTTTATCTCTAACACGGGTTGTTAGTCTTTGACATGACAAGTTTGCATCATGAAATGGAGGTAGAATAATTGAGGGGTTCCTAATGTTTAGTCTAGGCAATTTGAATGCTTGACAATGCTATTTAGGTTTCCTAGTTGTTCTTCATATTCCCTTTTCTTCATTCGTTACATAACATTAACTTAGCTCCACCCATGTCTTTCCTTTTCTAGGAATGGATATGATTTTGTGTACCTACCTCACTATCACAATTTAATATGTATAAGCTATGATTCTATAATTTTCCCAAAACCATCCTAAGTTCATGTTGTGAAACTAGATATTTGAAGGCTCACACATTGCTAGAAGCAACATTCATGTTTGTGATCTGTAAACATGGGACTTACAGTCCACATGCTTCACCAACATGGATGATTTTCACAATTTAAAAAAAAATATGTGTTCTCCTACTTAGGTAGATATCTCCATCCTCAATGGATTATGAGGATTTTTTTCTTGGTGTATCATCCACACAACGACTAGGTAACAAAGAAATACTAATCAAGAATCTAATTTAGTTTCTCAGTTGCTAATCACTAAGGTCAATAAACTCTATACAATGGAGAAACCAATCTGGTTCTTGGTATACAATTGGTTCCAACATCTTCTATTGGTATGTGTAGGTCTGGATGAGTGCCCAATAAAGAGCCAACCCATTGTGTGGTTGTAAATAAACAACCAATTTGTTTGTGAAAAAATTGTCAAGCACTGTAATCCATCTACCACTAAACATTCACATTCCCATGATAATAAGTGACAACATTTCCAACACTTAGCATATATATTTACATATAAATGAAGACCAAAAATTAAATTTGTGTAACACTTTCCAATATTAAAAAGAATAGAATGTTTTCCTTGATGTGAGCACTACCTAACAAGATACAATTTCACATATACTCAAATAAAAAGAAACAATTTAAATGTCCCAATCGACCTGTGACAAAGTGTTTATGATAAAGAGTAAAATGATCCAACACTTCCTACTATTTCTCCTTGTATATCCTCCCATCAACAATGGCTCACTTGAACATTTTCTTAACTTAGACATCATGTATGGTTGTCCAATTTAATGGTGTGTGCAGATAAATAGGGTGTGGCATCAAGGCAAATAGTATGAGTTGATGTTTCTCCAAACCTTAGTTCTACATTGGCATAGCCATTCACTTAATTCTTAGTAATTTTTTTGAATCTCTATTATGCATAAACCATTTTCATTCCTCCCTCTTTCACATAGATAAGACAAACAAATAAAAGGAAGATCAATTAAAGAAGGGAGTGCATTTCCTTTACTACATAACAAGCTCAATGTGTCAATGGAAAAGAACATTACTACCTCTGAATTACATCAAAGTTATTTTTTGGTTGTTGTAACTCACACAAAATATTGTAGAAAGAGTGACTATGACCAAATTGGAATGGTTGGAGTAGGGTGTATGGCCCAACTACTAACTGGCTCTTCCAAGTTGCTCTTAAAAGGGATGATTGGGAACATAGGTGGCTCATTCACTTTCCAAAAATAAGTCTCTATCCATTTCCATGTATGACTGTATTAATTTCCCAATGGCCTCGTAAGAGAAAAATATTTTTTTATTACAAGGAACTAAGAATGGAAATTTGGCCAGGGATTTGAAACATCTATACCATTATGTCCATTGATATCATGAACCCAATTAAATGGATGGATTGTTTCCTTTCACTATTGTAACTATCAACAAAATTAAAAAGAGGTGATTTTCAACAACAATTAACCGAAATGAATGAGAAATTCTCACACCAATTGGCCAAAATAATTGTGGGTTAACCAAAATGGTGAATTGGAAGTGTTGTAGTAAGTAGTGTATGCAAAGGGATCACACAAGATATAGACATGAATATAGAGACATATAAGTAAAGTATTCACATATCTCTAAAATCAAAATAAACATAGAGATTTTACCCTAGAAATCCAAATAGGAAAACCAACTTTGAATGCTTACTCAACCTTGATTTCAACAATCTCATGTTAAAATGTAGCTCATGGCTCTATGGCCATTCAACAAGTTACACAGCTTTCCCTTGTGCATCCTCAACTCTCATAGGGTGTATTTCCCCATGATATGGTTCCTTTTTATCCCTTTGTGTTCATACAAAGACTTATCATCCCCAGGTGACTTTGCGTAAAGGAGGAAAATTGTATCGTTGAAGCACTTTATGGGTTTTGATGATCAACATGCAAGGATCACCCTACATTATTTTGTTTTAAAAAATTGGTTCACAAAAGGAGAAATCCAAGTTTACGTGGAAGCCCAAAATGATTTCACTCATGACACCTTATATAATGGAACAAGGGTGTCATGAAACCTAAAACCCAGTTATTTATTATTGTTGGAAATTTAGGAAAACAAGTAAGAAAACATGAACAACAAGTTGTTTGCACTTAACTACACCCAATAAATAAGCCTAAAGTGATCTAGAAATAAATTTGAGTAAACTTGTAGAAGTTTGTCAAATGAAAGTCCTTTATTTTATGGCTCAAAATAGATCACTAATAAGTTGTTGTATCCATGAGATGACTCAAAGGTAAAAATGAACTATGAGAAAGGATATGTCAAGACAAATATGAAACAAACATAGCAGAATATGATCTTTATATTAGGATGGATGGTAACAATACATGCTCCATGATATGGAACAATGCCTAGAAAAAAGGAGGCATGCTACAACAACACTATTTATGGAAAATTTTCTTAGTTCATTTAGCCTTATTCTAGGAGGACCCCTAGTAGTAAATGCATGAACTAACACTTCATCAATCCCTACAAGAATCCAAGGTTTCTTTCACTCAATATAGATGGACTTGTATCTACCATTACTGGATGCAAGGAGATTACATGACAAGTACTAAACAGATGATATATCTCAATAAATTATCACATAGAAAACCTTGCATTAATAAATAATCACATAAAAATTCAAAAACATTAAAAATAACTAGAATTGATGGCTATATAAACTATGTTGAAAGGAGAAATCACACTTGATCTAATGAACTGGTCAGCAGTACAGTTGGAATGGTTTCCCCTGCATGTTTCTCTTCAGCTGTATGACCCTCTGTTAGTCTTGAGCTTCCCTCAATCGATGAAGAAAGATCTTAAAGTACCTACCAAAATCATTCAACCTCCATAAATATCTAAAAAATCAATACAGGTCATATTTGTAGCACATTATTTACTATAAGATGCATTTTTATGAGAGTGTCTGAACATACCTAAATGAGATCCTCTTGGTTTCGAGAATAATTTATTGGATCCACACATCTAATATTTGATCAAACTGCCTCCCTTGATTTGAAGTAGCGGCAACGAAGTCAACATTGACTTTATTGTTGCTTCTTTGGATCGAAGGAGGTTTGCAACAAGATTAAACGGCTCCAATAAATTATTCTCTACTGAACAGGGCCAACCACGTGAAGGGAAAATCTCTTATGGCCCCTCCCACTGCACATCACTCTCAATTCCACAATACCCAACATATAAATCTATTGAAATAATTCCAACAAAAGCAAACATATATACATACCAATATTCACAATTTTTTACAATGAAATAAAATGTTTCCTTGATCCATTTGGAGTGATCTCAATTCTCCTAAGAGAAAAGTAACAACTATTCCATAAAATCATACACTACACTAAAGCACTTTACATCTAAAAACTAGAGAATGGTAATTGATGTGAAAAGAGGCTTCATTATATTCCATCATATGACTTGGTTGGAGTATTAAAATGCCCCTGTAAATATCATAGAACTCATCCCACTTTGATATATAAGTGAACACATGTTATTTTTGCAATATTTAATCATAAACTGACTCAAAATACTAAAATTATTGCTTTGGAAAACAATATGTCTAAACTCATATGTAATCATGAAAATGGTCTTAATGTAAGGCTACGGGAAAGCGAAATATGGTGAAAAGTGAAGTAAAAGGTTGGTAAAAGAATGACATTTTGGTGACCCAACAAGTAAAAAAAAGTATTTCATAGAAAATATATTTTATATTAAATAGTTATTAAAATATTCCCGTACATCATCATTTAGTACTTTTAGCCGGCCTTTTCTTCATATCTCTATAGTTTCCTAATCATTTCATCAATATATATGTCTTCGTTCTTTCGGTGCTCTTAAAAATATGATTGTGATTGCCTTATCTCACACAAAGAACACCTAGTCGGGGGTACTCACGAGGTAATGGAGGCCGTTGCGATGAGGCATCACCTACAAAAGAAAAGAATATAAACTTTAGATGACCAGTTTTTAAATATCATTGAACTAGTTCAATAATATTAAAAAAAACACCTGCAATGTCATTATTTACCTAGTGCACTAGTCGACACTGTTGGAATGGTTTCCCCCACATGCTCCTCTTCAACTGTATGACCCTCAAGTACAACATTCTCTACCATTTAGACCAAAAACTTTATAAGGATAATCATAAACATATAAGTAAAAGAAAATAGAAGTACAAAATGTATAACTACAAAATTATTAAGTATATGATTAAAATACATCCATATTACCATCAAGTACCATCTCGGTCGTAGCACCATCGTGGGGCCACACCCTCGTGGAATATTGGGATTGCATGAGAGAACCATATTTTGGTTGCAAACTACTATCAATGCACTGCACTCCAATACTAGTGTGTTCGTTGACAATGTTGCTCCCCCGATTAAAAAAAAGTTGTAAAACATTAAATCTATTGATGATATCAAACATGACTGTATTATATTAATAATAAAGGTTAATGTGGATTGCATTTTATTTACCTTATCTTGGAAAGTGTTTCTTGGTAACTGCCCCAAGATTTTTCGGTGTTCAACTACAACTTTATAGTCGTAGTTGTACCCAAGCTAGATGTCTTCCTCCGTGGTTTCAGTACCAAACTCGTCACCCTGCATTGCATAAGAGTATGTATTTTTAATGTTATTCACTGCAATTACCTAAAAGTTTTAAGGTGATACAAATAACATATTTAGGTACTTACAATTTGTGACTGCAACTTCAAGTAACCTCCCTAGCCTAGCCTTTGTTGTCCACATTTGGAAATCCTTGATTTTGTTTTCTTTGAAATGTCAGTCAACCTATCCTCAAAAGTTTCAAGTATGTTAATATATACCACATTTTTATTTACATCTAAAAAAAATTGAAGGTATTGAATTGAAATTGTAATTTACCTTCTAGGACCAGAGGGTGTTTTTCCTTCATCTGTCAATTTCTTCTCTTTTAAGTCCTCAATGAAGGCCTTCCACTCCCTCTCTAAAATCATCAGAGGACTTTTGTACCTATCATTTTTTTCAAGTGCTTCCTATATGTTTATCTCTTATATTTTAAATATTGGCTAGCTGCGATGGTGACCAAGGTCTTATTAAATGTGTGTACACCAAAAAGGAGTTCAATATAATCCATCAATTCTTTTTTGAGGTTGGAATTATGGGAATTCCACCTCTCTCATATGGTGGGACCAAAAACCAACAACGCCTTATTCTCCAAGGACCTATAAAATTCATTATTCCCTACATGCAAAAATATTATATGATTATTAATTTAAAAATAATAATTTAGATGATTTATATTTTTCTACATATAGAACATGAAACAATTAAAAATTTTAAAAATTACCTAGGACTTTAACTTGCTTTAATGGAAGCCCTTCCTTGTTGACCATAAATTTTCCCTTAAGGGTCCCTATGCTGGTCACATGTATTTCTTTAGGAAAAGAAAGCATATAGTTGGTCAAATAATCAGCCTCATCTCCGTCACCACCTCTAGAGCCTACATGTGTGGCCGCTTCCTCGGTGTGCATGTCGTGGCTCCCACCTATTGGTGTGGAAGGTGGAGATATTAATAGTTTCGTACTGGAAGCTTTATGAGGGCCTGCGTCGGGACCCTGTGGCATCAGTGCAACACCACTACTACCGACACCATGCATGTCGGGGTCAACATGATCCAAAAATCTCTATATAAGAAAAAAAAACATTTTTTCGTTTAGATAATGTAAAAGTTAAAAATCAATCTTTCGTAATTGATCGTATGACATAAAAATAAAACCACTTGAAATTATGGTTTTTACCTTATATGTCTTAAGCCTTGTCATAACTCCTTTGATCCTTTCTTCAACCTTAGGAGTTTGATCTAGAATATCTAACAAGTGAGCTAGTTCCTTGTTTTCTTATTGATATTTTTTCTAATTAAAACCATAGGGTTGGGGGATTCATACAAATCCATTTCGCCAAGTGAATCATCATTATAATCATGGCCTACTAAATACATATTCAAAAAAATAAATGATAATTCAGTTATGTAAACAAATAAAATAATTGATCGCCACATAAATAAAATGCACATTAAATGCAATTTGAAAATTGTTGTTCGTTTACCTGTTATGAGGCCGCTTTTGATTTACCATTATCATTCTTCCACATTACATTAAAATTATAACCTTGATAATTATCACGAGAAATAAATTCAAATGTATGAGAAATCCTCCCTCTTTATTGACATACAAGGAGGAATATTATTGTTGATAACAAAAATAGGCCACACCAAGTAAACAGGCGAAATCTCTCCAAATGGAATAACACCGTAAAAAACATAATGAAAATCATAAAATATATGAGTCATTGCTTACAGGTTGGGTAAATTAGTATACGTATCGCCCCCATAATAGCAACATATGTATCTATTCGATTCAAATTGTAATCAAACAATAACTCTTCCCCTGCAGCTATTGATTTTATTGCACATACGAATACACGGTTTCTTTCACGCCCCTCAAATATGAAATTGTGTCACTTATTTGTGGTCATAGGTTGTGTAATGTTTATAAACCCTGCAATATTCCTTGTTTCTTTTGGCCTTCAATCAATGCAAATAGTTTCTCCTTTATTTTGATCATTGTCTTTTAGTTGTATATAATTTGCATCCAAGCCATATCTTTGCATACTTTTTGTGTATTGGACTATTCGTATCCAACATTTGTAGATATAATAGGGTCCAACGTACTCCATAAATTTAGTTAATTCTTCATAATAGACCTTTATGCCATCCATGGAAAATAGCCCTAAACCATGTAATGACAATGGAGCAATCCGGTATATCCTTTCATTTACACAAAAATCAATATTTGTTTTAGGAAGATCCTTGGGTAACCATCATTGTACCTCAAGGGAACCTCAATTTCATCTATGCTCTCATGATCATAAGAAAATGATCCCCCTTTCGCAAGAAAAAATTCCATGCGTCATTGGAATTTTCTTTTTATCTTCTCACATCTAGTTGATCTCCACCTATTAGACCTACTAGATGTCTCACTTTCATCTATTCTACTAAACTTCCCTCACTCAATGAAGATAGATCTGGAAAATACTTGTTTTCTTGTACATCCTATAACACCATTAATGATAGAAACAGTCAATCAATCAAGATGTAACACCAGTTCATTACTAGTATCATGTTGGTATCATAGTAAGCTCATAATGAATACCATAGTGTTACTTTTTCACAATTGTATTATTCTCTATTACTATTGGTATACTATATGGGAATTATAGGGGCATGTTTGGAGTCAGATGGCACATGTCAACAAGTGGCGGTAATAGGACAAGATTGTAATGTCCCCCACCT
>ML786395.1:782146-799599 GCA_009831015.1 Picea engelmannii | reverse complement strand
AGCATTTTGTAGCAGCTCATATCTATTGCTTGTACGACCATCTAAGGTTTATGCCAGATCGGCCATCTATTGTATTGATCTTACATTGCTCATAATAAAAAGGTCATATCTTTGCTTGTGCTTCTACATCTTGAATATATTGTTATCTCCATGTGTTGATGAATCTTGTATACACTTAAAAACTCAATAAATTAGTAGTAGTTAGTGATTCCAAGAAAGAATTTGGCTTGGGATCATTACAAAGATGCTAGTTGGAATACCCCAGGGCATGTTGGAATAGCTTTATATGATAATGGGTGCACTTGTATTATTATCTCATCATTTTGAAGAAGTTATTGCTAATTGAAATATCCATTGAAAAGTGGTGACACCATTATGTCAAATACCAACCTAGTTGATTCAAACAAGTTCTTATCCAATTTTATCTTTACAATTTTCTCTTGGGAGGTCTTGATGAAAACTTCATGTGGTGGACCACCCTTGCAAAACCGTAATGAAATTTCATGAGAACCCTAATAGGATTAACTAGAGGGACCTCTTAGTCATTATCTGAGATGTTCCATTATACATTGAATAGCTGAGATTTAATTTGAATGTGGATGATGTCACCCTTGGGATAATTGAAAACAATTAATAATGTGCCTAATAACTCTAAAACACTCTCGTATCACATTCCTTCCTTATACTCTAAAACTATCAATGAATAGTATACATCATTCTAAATATTTTGAGTAATATAATAAAAAGGAAGTATCAGGAAGTACAAGTAAACCCACCAAGGTCCTGAATAGGCTTGCTGGCAGTGAGGCCATTCTGGTATGGTACTAAGGTAAACTCGTCAAGGTATTGAACAAGCTTGCTGGCAGCGGGGCTATGCCAGGTAAAGGGAGTTGAAAAACATAAAGTGGCACACCTAAAACTAAACAAAAACCCTTGGGTCTCATTCTAAAGAATCATTATCAAATCAAGACTAGGAGATGACCTTTATATCTCTCGAATGATGTTCTTAAGAACCTTCAAGTATCCAATTTAGAGTTCTATATTTAAAATAAATAGGTTTTCATGAGAAGTGGGACCCTAAGTATGTGTAATTCACCTTACCTAAGCAAGAAGAGCTTCATCTCTAAAAACTTGGATAAGAAATGAGTTAATCATCTTGGGATGTATTCTTTTATGTGTTCCTCTCTTCAAATGAGATCTAAAATTTGCTTATATCACTTTTTTTTAAAGGTAATCTAGCCAGGGGGGCCTATTAGTCAAAGTCATTATGAAAACTCTTGGCCACTATCCTATAATCATATTAGAGTCACAAACACCCCTTTCTCCTAACTTTGATTGAAAACATATTGGATAAGACCTAACGTCAAATCACTAACATATCTAATCTATTACTCATGACTCTACTTTTCCGTCATAACTACTTTTCCATGGGCCAGGAAGATTATATGTATAATGTCAGGGAATACTTGATTGAGTGAAGAGTGTGATCAATTTTGAAATTTTGAAGATCATTGTTGCATGAGGACATGCAATGAATTAAGCATGGGGGAATGTTGAGTCTCAGTTTTGACACATTTATTACCCTATATTTCCCTCTATCTGAGCCTATTTTACCTATGCTATGTGTATCTAATTGATGGTTTCCTCCACAAATATACTTGATGACCTTTTCTATATCCATAGAGAGGTAACTTATGGCTAAATCATGGTTTGTTTAGTTTTCTTGAGTTAAAACGATTAAATGTTTGATTTTATAGGATCCTAATCATTTGAATCTTAATAAGCATTGATATGGTACCAACAAACCTACACAACATTGATCTGGTACCAACACCTATCTTGCGCTATTCCGGTACCATTCTGCGCTATTTTGGTACCACCCTGTGCTATTTCGATACCACCCTGTGCTATTTGTAGAAATTTCAACACAAATTATGTATTGCCTGGATTCTCCTGATCTAACAATTATATGACACTGTTAAATACAAAATCACTTCTACAAATATTCTTCCAGAATTTAAAACATGATTTCCAATTGCAATATCAAGAAGAAGATCAATCACACATAACACAAATCTTTTTACCGGGAAAGCATAAAGATAAAATGCCCACTATCATATATTATGTATATATATCATGGATCATGAAACAAACTCATACAAAACTCTAATCCAAGATCTCTCAGTACAATATACAATCATCTCACACTGTCATACAAAAATTGACAAATTCATGTGCCAATTTACTGCCTCCAGACAACCTGCCTCCATTGCGCAATCCCTGTTGATGGAAATCCATGCAATGAATGAATCCCTCTTTCCTAGGTTGCACATTTCTCATTGGCACATCCAATGTGTGTGTGGTTGCATGATTGCACTCAGCACAACTAATAGTCAAATTGTCCCTTTCACCTGTTATCTCAACTAGGTCTCCATTGGATCTGACATGCATGTAGTTAACAGTGTTAAATCTTCAGTTGCATGTGAGATCACTGATTGTGAATTAATTAATAATTAATTCACTGATCTCTCACTAGTGTAAGTTAAGTTACAACTAGTACAACTGAGCTTAACTCACTTAACTGAGTTAAACTACTTTACAACTCACATAACTACACCTCCAACTTTGTTACAACTTCGAATCACTCAGTTACAACTAATTCGACTTGCATGTCCCACCAGTCAACCTTTGAACTCAAATTTCCTATAGCTAACTAATTTTCCACTTCAGTTAACTATTTCCAAGTGCTCAATGAGAATAGATTAATATTTATTGTCCAGCTATTATTAAGGGATAATAATAGATGACATACATCTATAAATAGAATCTACTCACTATTTATAAATAGACATCATCTATAAATAGAATTTGCTCATCATATAAAAATAGACTTTCACCTAAAAATAGCCTGAGGCTCAATCCTAGTGTAGGTGCATAATTTTCACTAGGATCTTATTGTTGAATCTCAACACTTCCTCTCAACAATAAAGAGATTATCCTTCACCCCGATCCTGTCTCTATGGTATTCAAATTTTCTCTTGGTGAGCGCCTTCGTCAGAATGTCTGCATCCCGATCTTTCGTAGGAATGCACTGAAGCAACATGATCTTCTTCTGCACACAATATCTGAGATGATGATGCTGGATATCTATATTCTTATATCTATCATGAAACATGGGATTAATCAAGATATTAATGTAACTCTGATTATCACAATGAATCACTATCAGATCTAAATGAGAACCAAACAAACCAACCAAGATCTTTCTCATTCAGATAGCCTCACATGAATCTTGACTCGCTGCCATGTATTCTTCTTTTGCTGAACTAAGTGCCACATATATCTGCTTCCTGTTGTACCAAGAAACAACTATAGATATGATAATAAAGATCTCCCCTGATGTGCTCTTTCTGTCTATTGGGCTGCCTGCCCAATATGCATCCGTGAAGCCATGCAACTTCACCTCATCCGTTTGTCTGTACCATAATTCATAATCAGATGTTCCCCTCAGGTATCTCAAGACATGCTTTCCCACCTTCCACTAACCCATATCTTGGTAGGTTTAACCATCACTTGACTCAGTTGGTTAACTGCATAGAAAATGTCTGGTCTCTTGTTCACTAGATACATTAACGAACCCACTAGCTATCGATAGATAGTAGCATCCACTACCTCTCCAGAAGTAGCATCCTATTTCCTCCAGTTTCCTGGAAGAGGAGTGTCCATGGATTTTCAACCCTCCATGTGAAACTTACCCAGTATCTCCCTTGCATACTTTCCTTGAGACACAAAAAGTTCACCATCTCGCTGCCATATTTCCAATCCAAGGAAATAATGAAGGAGGTGCATATCCTTCATCTTGAACTCCTTTGCAAGGTCCTCCTTGCATGAGTGTATCATCTTCTCATCATCAGTCAATATTAAATCATCAACATAAAGAACAATGATTAAAATCTTACCCTTGTAGATCCATCTCGAACCTACCACTGATTTGTCAACCAGCCTTGGGACAATTTTCCATGCACTATTTTTGACAATGGAGTCATAATCCTCCACCATTGCATATACCCATGTGGGCTCCTTCACTACTTCCTGAAAGGAATATGGCTCAGTCACAATAAATTTTATCATGAGAGTCATGTATCTAGTAAATCGATCATGAGATTGTCTTTGTTTGTGCTGTGAAGTGGGGGCTCCTACATTCTGTGCAACATCTAGTCTCAATCTATCATCTTTTGTAGTGCACTTTCTGCCATTTCTGATGGATGGCTCTACATGAGTGGCTTCCTCCATTACATGAACCTCCTCATGTGGATGATACACATCTTGAGAATCATCTTTGGGAACTAATAGTTCCTCTTCTGCATGAAATTCCAACTCCCTCTCAAGCGACAACCGCATGGCTTTCCCCTCATCGAATTTTATATCCTGTCACATAACAAGCATCTTACTATTAGGAAAATGCACACGATAATTATGGGGTTTTTCTACGTACCCCACAAATATCCCAACTTCAGTAGTCGACTCCATCTTCTTCTTGACATCCTTGGTCACATGCACATAAACAAATGAGCCAAAAATCTTAAAATGAGAAACATCAGGTTTCTTACCAGTGAAAGATTCTTTAGGTGTACTCATGCCAAGTACTCTATGAGGACAACGGTTTTTCACATAAACCACAGTGTTGCATGATTCCGCCCACAAATTCATTGGTAGGCCCTAATCATGCAACATCACTCGTGATGCAACCACGATCGTTCTTTTCTTCCTCTCCGCGACCCAATTTTGTTGTGGGTTATGAGGCGCTATGAGTTCTCTTTGAATTCCTTCTTTGCTACATAATACTTTGAATTCATTAGAGATGTATTCTCCACCATTATCACTCCTCATAGCTTTCACTTGCTTCCCCAAATATTTCTCCACCATTGATTTAAACTCACAGAACTTTGAGAATGTTTGATCCTTCTTTTGCATGAAGAAGATCCAGCATTTACGAGAAAAGTCATCAACAAAAATAACATAATACTTATTTTTTTTTGTTGAAGCAATTGAGAATGGTCCACACATGTCTGTGTGAACTCTCTCCAGGATCACCGAATCACAGTTCTCCTTTTCATGAAAGGTGGACTTTACATACTTCCCCATGGTGCAACCCTTGCAATGATCTAACTGAGCAAGTGTTCCCATTGGAAGTCCAGTAGATATTTGTTGCATGATTTTCAAGGATCCATGATGAAGATGTCCCAATAACCTGTGCCATAATTCATCCTCATCCCATCTCACCACTTTTTCTTCCTAGCCCATCATGGAAGCATGGACATCTACCTCCATCTTATAGAGATTCTTAACTCGAATCCCTATCTTCTTGACTTGAACCATTGTTTTATGTCGCAAGAAAGATTTTCCATCACCGAAAACAACATCATAGCCTCTTTCCTCCAACTTTGCGACTAAGATCAGGTTTTTCTTCAGACCTAGAACATGCATAACATCTTTCAATTGAAATGGTTTACCTGACTCCCCCTTAAAGGTAATGTTACCAATTCCAGTCGCACTGTATCGTCCATCGTCGCCCATCTCTATATGCATTTTGAGATCTTTCTCCTCCAAATCATTGAAAAGCTCCTTATCTCCCGTCATGTGGAAGGAAGCACCATTATCCAAATACCACACCGATCCCAATGCACTTGAAGCCATGCATGCGATCAAAGAGAAGTCAAGTTCAAATTGTGAGGCAAGGGCCTCACCAACTGCAGCTCCAACAACCTTCTTGTTCTTCTTATTCTGCAGATAATTAGTAGTGAGATGCCATGTTCGTGATAATGAAAACACTTCACTTTGGACAAATCTAGCTTCTTGACTTTAGACTCGGATTTTGAATGGAATTTATTCCCCTTCCTTTTCCTTTCCTTGGTAGCCAAAGCACAATCATCTTCATCATCATGCTTTGATGAAGAGCCATCTCTGGTGTTCCGCCTGAACTCCTCTTGCACTAGATCCGACCATAGTCGTTCCCAAAATCACATTTTTTCCCTTCCATTGACAGAGTATTGATAACTGTGCCAACTCTTGGGAATTCCTAGGAGCACCAAGCTCACCAAATCATCATCAATGAATGTTATTCCCACACTCCCCAGCTCATCCTGACATTGGAAAAACTTAGTGAGATATTTTGGAATGGAGTCTCCCTTCTCCATCTTGATCCTCCTGAGTTTATCTTTGAGCGCCAATTTCCTATGGTAATTGTTGTTTTGGAATAAATCTGTCAAAGCATTCCACATTGCATATGGTGTGGCTTTCCCATGGAGGTTTGAGATAATCTGGTCTCATACTCCCTCCAACAGGATCCTCCTTGCCTTTGCCACATTATTTTTCCATGCATCAAGATTTGTAGCGTATGCACCATTTGGCTTAGGAACATCTTTGTCAATGAATTTCTTCAAGTCATTGTCTTTGAGTACTTCCTCCATCCTATCCTTCCAAGAAATGTAGTTCGAGATTCCCTCAAGTGCATACTCTAACCTCAATCCATTGAAACCATTTCGATCTTGAATCAGATGTAGCACCAAGAAAGACTTTCTGCAAATTTGAATTCTATCCAGTCACAAACTCAACTTCTGCAATTTCTTGTGCTCTGATACCATGTAGAAATTTCAACACAAATTATGTATTGCTTGGATTCTCCTGATCTAATAATTATATTCCACTATTAAATATAGATTCACTTCTACAAATATTCTTGCGGAATTTAAAACATGATCGTCAATTGCAATATCAAGAAGAATGATCAATCACAAATAACATAGATGTTTTTACTAGGAAAGCATAAAGCTAAAAAACCCACTATCATATATTATGTAAATATATCATGGATCATGAAACAATATCATACAAAAATATAATCCAAGAGCTCTCAGTATAATATACAATCATCTCACACTGTCATACAAAAATTGACAAATTCATGTGCCAATTTACTACCTCCAGACAACCTGCCTCCTCTACGCAATCCCTGTTGATGGAAATCCCTACAATGAATGAATCCCTCTTTCCTAGGCTACACATTCCTCATTGGCACATCCAATGTGTGTGTGGTTGCATGACTACACTCACTAATATCACAACTGATGTTGAAACTATCCCTTTCACCTGTTATCTCAACTGGGTCTCCACTGGATATGACATGCATGTAGTTAACAATGTTAAATCTTAAGTTGCATGTGAGATCACTGACTGTGAATTAATTAATAATTAATTCACTGATCTCTCACTAGTGTGAGTTCAGTTAAAACTAGTACAACTGAGCTTAACTCACTTAATTGAGTTAAACTACTTTACAACTCACATAAGTACACCTCCAACTTTGTTACAACTTTGAATCGCTCAGTTACAAATAATTCAACTTGCATGTCCCACCAGTCAACCTTTGAACTCAAATTTCCTATAGCTAACTGATTTTCCACTTCAGTTAACTATTTCCAAGTGCTCATTGAGAATAGATTAATATCTATTGTCCAACTATTATTAAGGGATAATAATAGTCGGCATACATCTATAAATAGAATCTGCTCACCATCTATAAATAGACATCATCTATAAATAGAATTTGCTCATCATCTAAAAATAGACTTCCACATAAAAATAGCCTGAGGCTCCATCCTAGGGTAGGTGCATAATTTTCACTAGGATCTTCTTGTTGAATCTCAACACTATTCCGATACTAGCGCACCCTGTGTTATTTGAGTACCAAAACACTATGTTATTCCGGTACCAGTTTTGCATGTTCTAGTACCTCCCTTTGCGCCTAATCCGGTACTCAGATTTGCGACTATGTGTATTCTGGTACCAAACATCTATTTACATAAATCACTTGTTGAATGAGTATGCTATTGGATATTCCAAGAAATCAGTTGGATCGAAGCCTATAAATCAGTTTTCAATATCACGATCGACTTCATCACTCATGCACTTCATTTCATGAGGATGAAGTCCATCCCTAAAGATTCAATATGAATTTCCAATTGTAATATTTTAAAAATTGTTTGATACTTATCCTTATATCTTGATAGTATCGACTCACCTTCTTTATAAGGGATGTTGTATAGGTGATAGGATATGAATGATGAATGTAATGAAGCAAGTCGTAAGAACCAAATAATGCATATTGTTTTGATGCATGAGATGATGAACTACTTATTTGATTTACAAGTTGAAGGAATACAAACGATCTGTCATGCAATTTCTAGGTATGATTAGAACGTTTCAGTATGTTATCTTTTTAGAGGTTCTTGGTTGGTTCGTCAAGGGCCCACCATCCCAACCAAGGTAAACCTCCCTGTATATACTTTGTGTGATTGTGTGAGAATTTAACAATGTTGTGATGTTAATGATTTCAAATCCATTTTAAAAGTTTATCATAAAATCATTTGTTTCTAAATTGGTGTGAGTAATCGAATATTATATCAAATAGATAAGTTTCTTTTTCTAATATTGCAGGTTGACATTTAATTGTTTGACGTGTGGGATTGTTAAGAAAATGTTATTTTGAGTTTGTGATTGTAGTGTTCTCAGTAGGTATTGGAAACAAAGGACTTTATCTTTCATTTTCATGTTCCATAATGAAGCCTCTCAATTATATTGACTATTTTATGTATTGCACAGGTTTGATTGGAATGAACAGAGTTATGATCACTTTTTGTCTAAGAGTGAATTGTTGATTATTGTTTTCATTTGCTACAGGGAACAAGATCTGAGTTCATCTCTTCATTTCATGAGCTCCTAATGAACAGACTTGTCACCTAAGAAAGAACCTTTTGATTCATTGTTTTCTTGAGAAGTTTTGTTATTACTTTTCTCTTCTAAGTTTGAAATTGTGTGAAGCATTTAGATATCCTAAAACATAATGTTGATTGCTATTAGTTTAGTTTCTCTAGTAGATAGAATCAAAGTTCATATTTTCCTTTCATGAGCCATCAATGTACAGATCCATCACCTAAGCAAGAACTTTAGATCATATGCTTGTTTATGAGTTTTGCTTTCTAATTTATGAGTTGTGTTATCTTTGAAGTGTGAAAATAGAGTATTGGTTTTAGATTGTTTTCTTGATTGAGATATACTAAACATACATAGGAGACTATTTGTTATCGACACATATAGTGCATCAAATCTACTGATTATGAATCTTGATTGATAATTTATGTTTGGTAATATATTATGAAAATAATTGCACCAAAAACAATGTTGGAAATCACAATGCTACTTTTTCACAATGGCACAATCAGATGATTACTGCAACTCAAAGGGTCGGGATCCCATAGGTGATCCTCAACAAACATACTCACCACATTTGATTTGGTATGAACCACAACCACACTTTTGTCCGGCCATTAGGAGTTGGCCCAGTGTTGTTTCATATGAATCCTCTTCCATTATATCTAGATGAAACATCATTTGACAAGGAGGTCAAGGGATGGCCAAGGGTCATAAGGGAGGAGACATTGGTGGGTATATCCTACACCATGAGATCCATTTCACAAAGTTCCACTCTCGTGTAGACATTGGGTGCAGGCCCTAGAGTGAGCAAGATAAACCAAAAGCCCTCCAGTTCAGAGGAAGAGGTCGATGAAGGTGAAGAGGAAGCATTGTTAGGAGGAATAGTTCAGATTCCATTTTCCTCTATTCCTAACGATGCCACTATATCAGGTAATAAATTTTGAGAAGTCCTTACTTCATTTTTTCTCGGAAGGAGCTATGTACCAAGTCCCCCTCCAAATACAATTTTGATCTTGTCATCACTGAGGCCATCCCTCTTTCCTCCCATCCACCTCAATCCCACACCACTGCACTTCCATCATATACAAATCCCCCTCATTTTTCTACCACTCCACCCTAGATGCACAATAAACTTTCCACCCAATTGACTTTACCATCCACACCCGTGATCATACACATTATTGATGACCCTCTGATGCAGCTCCACTCTAGAACTATCATCGAAGAAACTACCAACCCAATGAATGGTGATACCACCAACGTTGTGCCCATGCCTCCATCATCCCCAACCCATAACCAGGTTGACATAGTCTTTCCATAATCTACTTCCCATCCTACCACAACTATTGGCACCACTGATCCATTCCTATCCACTTCTCCTCATATCTAGGAAGTCCAAGTCCCCTTGAACACAACCCTAGAAACTACGTCTCATCCATGGCTCGAGAAAGGGCCCAAAACACAAATTTCAATAGATGAGAACCCTCCACCATACCAACTATATGGCTAGGATGATGCTCAGTCAGTGCATAGAAATAATTTTGTCAAGGAACAAATTGTACCTATGTTACAAGACCCTCATCAGTGTCGAGCTATCCTGGAGCTCTACTTGGAGCACACATAAGTTCTTGGAAAACATCTGGCAGAAGTCATAGAGAGTATTTCACGAAGCTTTTGTGCTCACTCACCTACCCCAGATAGTGTTGCTACCTCCATTTATTTCAAGCTTTCTATCACAAGCATTCAACCACTTGCTTCACAACCATCATTGGATTCCTTTTTCACCAGTAAAGAGTTTTCCACTTGGGCTACACCATTGATCCTGTACCTTATATGGTCTTCCACTAACTAGTTAGAGCAACGGATCACAACAGTCCAGCATACTAATCAAGACCTCACACAACAAGTGAAATCCTTGAGAGAGGTTGTCAATGTAGCCACTCCATCCAAAGCATATGAGCAAAGCTTGTGGGTACAAGTTGAATCCACTGTCACGGTGGTGTAAAAAAAATCATCCAGTTCTAGCCTACTTTTCAATAGAGTGTACCTGAGCTATCATAGGACATCACCCCAGTTGCATCCAATGACATGATTGGTGTTGTTGAAGATGCTTGGAAACAATTAGGGAGGAGAAATAACAATATCTAGTAGCATTTGGAAGCCATTAGGATTAAAGAACAAGAGCAGCCTAAGGAAATGTTGAAAATGATCAACATGGTTGTTGAGAAGGGAGATATGATTCACACGTCTCTTCATCAACGAGCCACTTAGTGAAAACATCTCTTTGAGTTTGTTAATGATTGGGTCGGATTGTTAGAGCATAAAAAAAAAACAATATAGAACCTTAGGGTGCAAATAAAATAGACGAATGAAGAAGTTCAAGAAATCATAGACCCTATTGAGAAGATTGCAAAGTTTTCATAGATCCAATAAGTTGATGAATGCCTCAAAACTTTGTATGATGTTGATCAAATTGCAAAGAAATAATTGAGGGAGTTCAAATGTTTTTTGCAAGAGACGTATGTCAAAATGAAGCATCTTGCTTCTGTTGTGGAATATAAGTGGAAGACACTACTAGCCACAAATCCCATAGAGACCGATGTGGCTACGGCACAATATTTTGTTGTAGGAGCTTCCATTGTGTTGTGGAAGTGGCAGGAAAAATTTGTCCAATATGACATTTTTATATAGTAGGCGGTGTAGATAGTGCCTGAATTGAACCCTCCGTTTGAAGGAGAACACATCAAGAAGGTATAAAGTTGACTAGGGGAGAGTCAAGGATTGTGGTCGAGGCCTATTGGGCCCTCCATTTTGGAAGATCTCCCAGTTTTATGGAAATATTAAATTTTTGAGGAACAATATAGCATATCAGTGAGAGATGTAAGTGGCAGAATGTTAATCTCCTATATGCCAGCAAGGAAAGTAGTCATGGACCATCTGGAAAAGCAACGAAAAGAGATAGAAACTTCATGCGCATGTGAAAAGAAAGTGGAATCAAGAAAGAATAACAATGAAATCAAGAAGCAACCAACAACTTAATACAAATCAAGAATTATTTAATGGGAAATAGTTTCTTAGTTGTGAGTTAGTTGCAAAATGACTGTGTGATGTAAGACTATTGTTGATGTAATCCTTGTATTTCTTTCTCTATAAAACTCTATCACCATTATTGAGTCTAGTGTCATAAGATTTTGTGAAGATATTTTGGGACAAATGTTCATTGGAGCATGAAGCACATTGTATAAGCTATGATCTGCTCCTTGTACTCACATAAATTTGAACTTTGAGACATTGATAATATGAAGGATCTTTTGGGCCCTAAAACTTTGTTTCTGATGTGTATGACTCTGATGGATCTATATTGTATTGTGTTAGATATGATGGTGTGTAATCGCTAACTCACTTTATCACACATAAGTCTTGGTTGTGCTTCGGGTGAGACATCCTTCATTTGTAGAAGTTTGAATATGCCAATGCTACTACTACAACAATATATTTTTTGGTAAACTCCGAGAACCCCGGTCTCCAATCGCACCAAAAATTCTACCACTGCAAATTTTAATTTTGAATCCATGGAGACTCTAATCCCCATAGGCCATAGTACACCTTCATCCTAATACCATTCACCAATCTCATGAGGGGATAAACCTCAATCATTTCCAACTTAATTGCATTGACCTCATTGATGTAAATAATCCTAATGGGTCCTAACCAACACATTCAAAGCTTACTAGGGTGTTGCAAGAACTTGTTATCATTGAGTAATGTTAATTATCCTAGTTGTATATTCTTTTGTCGAATGTTACAATCATGCTAATAATTATATCATTATTTCTAAACTATTCAGTTATATCCTACAATCCATCATTCCTCTTCAAACTTCGAAAGGCCATCCAACCATCGTTGCAGTGACTGGTCATTCGACATCTATGTCACAATTACAATCTTGAGGCTTGGTACCACAAATTCTAACAACATCACTACCTCCTTTCCATACATGAATATAAAGGGAGTATGTTTGGTCAATCCTTTGTGGGTTTCCTTGTGTGACCACAATACTATTGTAACTTGTTGGTCCCAATCATCATGTTTTACATTGCACATCTTGGTCAACACATACTCTATTATATTACTGAATGCTTCTATGGTACCATTGGAATGCGGATGGTACGACATGATCTTCTACTGATGGATCATAAATTCTTGTGTTGTGCTCATATCGTTTCATTCAATAACTGTGCACCTTTATCAGTCATCAATATCTTTGTTCATCCAAACCTAGTGATAACGTTCTACAAAATTAATCATGTGAAAATATCTATAGTAAAATCATTCACCGATGTAGCTTCTTCCCATTGGGTAAAATAGTTTGTCACAATTATGATATACCACACAACTTTTTTGCGTTTTGGGGAATTGATTGGTAAAATAAATCTGATCACCCACTTTCCCAATTGCTCCAGTGCAATGAATAAAAAGATTGGCACTTCATCTTGTCTTGATTTCTTCCCAATCCATTGGAAAATGTCGTAGTGCATGCAATAATTATTATCCTCTTCTAATAATGATGGTCACCATAACCTATCATGCAACACCTTTCATGCAGTTGCATTTCCTGCATTATTTCCACTAGAAACCTTTTTTCACCTCATATAGTATCGTGTTGTGCTCATGCTCCAACATGCATCGACGTCGATTTTGTATAATTTTCCCACCATAAAATAATAATTTGTTCTCTAGGTCACCATTTGTTGACATTGTACATATGTATACTCCTACAGAACTATACTTGTTGTAAGGTATGATGCCAATTTTACAAGTTGATCTAGTATTGCTTCAATCCTGAAGAGTAGTGTGTCGGGTAGCTCATCATCTAGACTGCCTCCAGCTCCTCCTAACTCTATCCTTAAGATATTATTGGGTCCAACATTATGCCTACCGAATTTTACCAGTACTTCAAACTCTAATTCTTGGAAGAGTAAAAACCATCGACATATCCTCCCCTCCAACACTGCCTTATTCACAAAATATTTGAGCAATGAATTATTTGTAAAGAAAATAAAGGGAGTGTCGAGTAAGTAGTGTCTGAACATCTACAAGGAATAGAACATTTCCAATCCTTCATGCTTTGTGGTTGTAAAGTTCCTTTCAAAATATGACAACTTTATACTCACAACATAGATCGTATGATCAATTTTATCTTCTCCTGGATGCATAAGCACCACGCCAATTTAAATGAACAATGCATCCACATGTACATGGAAGATATTTTTCTAGTTTAAAAATATGAGGATCAATGTAGTAACCAATTTATCCTTAAGGCTATTCAGTGCCTCCTAGCATTATTATTTCTAGACATACTTAGTATCCTTGTGTAGTAGTTTCTCCAATGGTGTAGAAACTTTAAGATAGTTTTGAATGAATCTTTTTGAATACCTTGCATGGCCCAAGGTTGCATGGAACTATTTTATGGAGGTGGGGCCAACATAACCATGTCTTTCTATGATCCACCAATCACTAGTACATTTGGGTCAAATTGCGATTGCACGTTCAACTCAATTTCCACTTTATATTGTTAGGAGAACGAAAAATAGCAAACCCTCTCAAATGTTGTTTCACATGACGTTGCCTTTCCAACACCATATATATCGTCTCTGTTACGATGTTTCATGTGGAAACGTTTCATATCATATTTGACTGTCAAAACCCCATATAGTCGTCACTACAGTGACGCCAGAGACATAGGAATTCTGACGTCCCATTTCATCGATCTCCATGACGTGGACGCCATGGGAGAAACATTATGGACGTCGGATGATCTATGGATGGTAACATCGGTTGGGTGACAGTAAGATATACATCAATGACGTGGAGGCCATGGGAGCGACATTATGGATGTCGGAAGACCGACTTATGGTAACATCGGTTGAGCGATGGTAAGCTATATATCAATGACATGGATGCCATGCAAGTGAATTTATGGAGGTTTGAAGACTGAAGGATGGTAACGTCGGTTGAGTGATGGTAAGATATATACAAATTAAGTAGACTCCATGGGAGTGAAATTATGGATGTTGTAATACCGACGACTTGTAGGTGTTTTAAAAAAAATAACAATTTATTTTTCCTACGTCCATAATATCTTTAATTTTTTCTATTTATCCTAAAGAATCAAAATTATTCATCTTTGAGAACTAATATTATGTTATCCATGAGATTTACCTTAGTTTGTTCTTTTATTATAGACAATCATGAGTGATATTTGTTGGGCAACAGTAATACCTTACAATACTCTAGGTTTCTTAGGCTATGGTTTGGGATTCTAGTGTTTGGTTGATGACCTTCCTTAATTTAAAGGTTTTCCTCATGAAGACCTAAATGAGCACATCAAAACCTTCATGGACTATTGTCTCTTGAAGTAAACCTTTGATAGTTTTCTAATGGTATGTATCTCTCACACACTTCATGGGAAGGCCATTGAATGGTTCAATTTTCTTCATGGTCATTTCATCTTTGGATGTAAGCATTCTTTTGACCTATTTAAGGCAAGATTCGGGGACCTAAGGCCTAAATTTAGTCCTTCATCAATCCTCCCATGGTGTGATTTTTTTTATTGAACACCTTTATCTTCATACTTATGATAAATTCATAGATGCCAAAAAAAATTCTATGATAAATAGTTGTAAGAAACAATGGGAATAGGTTATTGAGATTTTTTTTCAATGCATGAGCATTCACAAAACCAAAGTCCTTTCTTCAGGCAATTAAGAATCCAATCTCTATCTAGTTCATATTGTTGATACTGAGAGGGGGGTGAATCACTATCAAGTACAATTTTAAAACTTTTTCAACTTATACTTAAACCATTCAATTATATCCAATGAGAAATGAACAATAGTATAAGAGTTACACCAATACACCACAATACACCATGCACAATATATGAGAAATAATCAATAGTTATTGTTCAAGGGAAGTAATGACTTCCAAAGGTAGCTACAACTTCCAAATGTAAAGGGAGGGATAAAACTCCAAGAGGAAGATACAATCCTACAATATCAAGAGAGATTTGAACTCTCCATCCTTGCCCCTTCCTTCCACCTGAGAATATATGAGAGATAATAAAACTTTACATTAAATCATCAACATCAACCAATCATCACATAGAACCTGATAATGCTTCCTGAGACTTCTTCAATTTCTGCAATTCTTCAATTCTTGGAGTACTCTGATCTTGTAGAAAATATTACTCAATGTATTCTCTGAAACTCCTTGAATTTTCACTCCTTGAATCCTCCCCAAAAAGAGGTTATAGAAAGAATGGTAGACTTTATTCAATTTTGGTCTATTCAGAAGACCCAACTTGTACAACATGCCCCGTGGTCAATATTTAACATCCAATTTTGAAACTCACACACAAGAAACTAAATTCCACACGATTTCCAATGGAAGTGGTGCCACTTCATTTGGATTATGTATGAAGAAGTTATGACTATTTTACCCAGAACACATGTTTATTGACTAGCTTTAGGACTGGTCACAAACCCTATCTTCCACAGAGTGTATCTCCATAATTATAGAGAATCAAGAGCTGAAATTTTTACCAAAGATACCTTGATATGACTTCTCAATACCATAGGTATTTCACCATGTGAATAGTTCTAGAAAAAAAGTTATAGAAAAAATGGTAAGATGACTTGAAAATAACATACCTTTGAACACATCACCAAAAGACTTCATCCTCCCTTGAAATATGGCCTTCTTTTACTTCTTATTTCCTATGAAATTAGACTTGTATCAAATGAATGTATAATGATGTTTATGTACACCATTTATGTCACTTCCTTTTAACATTAGGGCCAACCTGACACTTTCTTATTTTGTAATTATTTTCTTTAATTATCTTCAAGGCCTACATGTACTTCCTTCTTCAATTCACTTTGTCATCTTCAAAAATTCATTTCTTCTCAACCATGAGGATCCACATGACGTGCCACATACCATCGGAAACAACATGATGTATACTATGCATTCATGGGTGTTGTATATGCATGTGCATTGTCCTTCATGTCCAAATACCTTTATAAATCTTGCGGTCCAAAACCCATGACTAGTGTTGACATCAATGACAACAATCAATCCTCCAACAATCTCCCCCTTTGTCATTGATGGAAGCACTCATGCTCCCCCTATCATCATGATCCCAATTTCTCTCCCCCTTTGACATCAATGGAAAAGGTTAGGGCTTCTCCCCCTGAGTTTAATGGAAAAATGTAACTCTCTTCTTTGGGGCTGCTCCCCCTGAACATGTGGCACTCAATAATACTTCATCCTTACTTTTGGTCTTTGGGACATTTTCTTCCTTAGAATCCTTTTGTGTGGCTTTTGCCTTCCCTCTCTTCTTCATGTCTAGGATGTATATGTTGTTCGGTCTTCTTGTTGCAGTTGCAACCAATCTTCCTGAGTTATTTTCTTTGATTTTACATTTTCGAGAATCAAACGTAAGAGTGTATCCTTGATCACACATTTTATGAACATTGAGTAGATTATGATTCAAGTCTTCAACTAATAGAACATTCTTTGCTTTTACATTTTTTCTTCCAAGATCTACTACACCTTCTCCAAGTATTTTGGCAGATGAGTCATCTCCAAATGCAACATTGCCACCCTTTCTCTTCAAG
>ML786395.1:725359-781850 GCA_009831015.1 Picea engelmannii | reverse complement strand
CCTTCATACTAATTGAAGCTTCTTTGATTCCTGAAGGTAGGAGGTCTTCTTGGAAATTCATCTCTTTTGTAATCATTCCTTCTTTCTGGTATCCTAGTCCACTTCTCATCAACTGTCTGTGTAGCTCTTTCTTCAACCTTCTTATTGGTATTTGCATTTTTTTTGTATGAAGTTTCACCCATGCATCCAAGATGTGTTAATTATTTTGGCACTTGAGATTTTCTTAAGCTCTTCCTCAATGAGACAACTTCTTGTTCAAGTTTCTCACAATCTTCTTTCTTTATCATTTGGACCTTCTTTACTTCCACTATTCTTCTTGCTTCTTCGAGTAGATTTTTCAAGGAAATGGTTTCTTCTCTTAGTTTCTAAAAGTCTTTTAATTGTTTCTTTAATCTTACAACTATCTTTTCACAACTAACCAATTCACTTCTTAGTTTTCTTTGTGTGTCTTTGAGCTTGCTATTTTCAATCTCAACATGCTTCAATTTTTTAAGATTCTCATCTTCTTGTTGAATAATTTTTTCTTCATGATTTTCTTCTTCTTCATTGGAATTTTNTTCTTCAGTGTCATTTCTTTCAATCCTTGGATGAGGAAATTCAAATTCAACATGACCTACTCCTTCACAATTAAAGCAAAAGAACTGACCTCTATTTTTTTCTTTGAAATCTGAGATGTTGTAATCTTCTTCAACTTCTTCTTCTTGTTCCCTTACATAAATTTCTTGTAGCTTGTCCCAAAGATATTTTTCCGATGCACATGATCCCTCCTTGGATTTCATTGAATCTGTCAATCCATCCAGGATGATATCTATTGCCAGTTTGTTGTTCCTTTTTGCTTCCTTCTGAGTTGTAGTCTTTGGTTTCTTCAAAGCATTGTATCCTGAAGAAAATGAGATCCAAACATCTACCCCAAGAGCTTTCAAGTAAGTTTCCATTCTATTTTTCCAGTATTCAAAATTTCTTCCATCAAATGGTGGAATCCCATTTGGAATGTTGCCTTCCATTTCTGCATAGGATCTTCCTTCCAGTGGTTAAACTGTACTGAAGGTAACCCGCTCTGATACCAATTGTTGATACTGAGAGGGGGGTGAATCGGTATCAAGTAAAATTTAAAACATTTTTCAAATTATACTTAAACCATTCAATTATATCCAATGAGAAATGACCAATAGTATAAGAGTTACACCAATACACCGCAATACACCATGCACAATATATGAGAAATAATCAATAGTTATTGTTCAAGGGAAGTAATGACTTCCAAAGGTAGCTACAACTTCCAAATGTAAAGGGAGGGATAAACCTATAAGAGGAAGATACAATCCTACAATATCAAGAGAGAGTTGAACTCTCCATCCTTTCCCCTTCCTTCCACCCAAGAATATATGAGAGATAATAAAACATTACATTAAATCATCACCATCAACCAATCATCACATTGAACCCGATAATGCTTCCTGAGACTTCTTCAATTTATGAAATTATTCAATTCTTAGAGTACTTTGATACTGTAGATAATATTACTCAATGTATTCTCTGAAACTCCTCAAATTTTCACTCCTTGAATCCTCCCCAAAAAGAGATTATAGAAAGAATGGTAGACTTTATTCAATTTTGGTCTATTCAGAAGACCCAACTTGTACAGCATGCCCGGCGCCCAATATTTAACATACAATTCGGAAAATCGCACAAAAGAAACTATAGTCCATAATATTTCCAATGGAAGTGGTCCCACTTCATTTGGATTATGTATGAAGAAGTTATGGTTGTTTTACCCAGAACACTTGTTTATTGACTAGCTTCAGGATTGGTCACAAACCCTATCTTCCACAGAGTGTATCTCCATAATTATAGTGAATCAAGAGATGAAATTTTTACCTAAGGTACCTTGATATGTCTTCTCAATACCATAGGGATTTCACCATCTGAATCGTTCTAGAAAAATGTTTATAGAAAAAATGGTAAGATGACCTGAAAATAACATACCCTAGAACACATCACCAAAAGACTTCATCCTCCCTTGAAATCTGGCCTTCTTTTACTTCTTATTTCCTATGAAATTCAACTTGTATCAAATGAATGTATAATGATGTTTATTTATACCATGTATGTCGCTTCCTTTTAACATTAGGGCCGACCTGACACTTTCTTATTTTGTAATTCTTTTCTTTAATTATCTTTAGGGCTTACATTTACTTCCTTCTTCAATTCACTTTGTCATCTTCAAAAAATCATTTCTCCTCAACCATGAGGATCCATGTGATGTGACACATACCACCAGAAACAACATGATGTATAATATCCATTCATGAGTGTTGTATATGCATGTGCATTTCCCTTCATGTCCAAATACCTTTATCAATCTTGTGGTCCAAAACCCATGACTAGGGTTGACATCAATGACAACAACCAATCTTCCAACACATATTGTTGTAACCCTAAATTGCACCATACATGCTTACCTAGCATCAGGAAATCTCAGATCCCTTCTTTTCCAAAGAACTACTGAGAAACTCTTTGAAAAACCTCTTTTATAAGGGCCCATGCGCCCTACTCCATTACTACACGCGTGTACACGCTAGTTGACCTAAAACAACCCACGTGGACCGACAAAAGAACAAAAAAAGGAAAATTGTCGACGGAACACACAGATCTGGGTGAGTTAACTAAAACTCCCGACCATGCAGGGATGAGGGTTCATCCAAATACCTAGCTTCTTCTAGCCTATAAAAGAAGGGATAGGGGTCCCATTTGGAGGAGGAAAAATATAGCAAAGAAACTCTGCCCATTTGCATATTCCCATTGTCCCAACCCTTTAACCATCCTTCTGCCAGAAGAGATACAAAGCAAAGGAATTGGAGGAAAGTTGAAGAGGATCCCAAGATCAGGTTTGCGGAGTTGTGGCCGGTCTCGACTTTTGTAAGTTGACTCATTCAAAGTAACAAAGAAACTTCTTTTCCCGTCCCAATTCATGAGTTATTCATAATTTGTTAAGTACATGTTTGAATCTCTAACCTGTTAGTCTATAGGTAAGATGCATGTGTAGTTTTTGCTTGTCTTGTATGCAGGTCAGTGTTGGAAAGGAGAACTGCGAACAAGTGATCAAGTGCAACAGGGGATCGACATCAAATGCCTAGAACAAGGTAGGTTGATCTAGCCATGTTTTACTGAAAAGAAATAGGATTTA
Organism: Picea engelmannii; assembly: GCA_009831015.1. NCBI lineage: Eukaryota > Viridiplantae > Streptophyta > Pinopsida > Pinales > Pinaceae > Picea > Picea engelmannii. The sequence goes on along the minus strand of ML786395.1, from coordinate 778,663 downwards.
TGTCTGGGGACGAGGGTAGAAAGTAGATTTTCTCTTGGTCATATCTACATGCAAAGCATAACCCTATTTGCTAGTCTGTAAGGAGTTTTCCCTCACAATAGAATTGGCGACCATACTGGGGAAGTGTCTAGGGTTCTTGGAATTTTATTTTTTGGGTAGTTTTTAGAAAAATATTGGTTTTTCTTGCTTGTTTTTTTTTTAGTTTTTGTAAAGTCTAAGCTAGTAGAGAGTCTGGTTTCCAATACCAACTATCTCTGTTATTTTATTTACTGTGTTTTTTTGAGACCCACATAGGTTCATGCAGCTTGCATAAGGTCTGTACGTGTGTAATCGTGCCCTACTCTCTTACAGCCCACGTGTGAACGCTAGCTGAAGAAGTAGTAGTAGCGTGTAGAGTCCAGAGAATTTTTGAGGTAGTCATCCTCTTCCCTGTCAGAATCAGACATTCTCAGGGGTTTTCTGGGATTCTTTCTAGGTCTTGGTTGTTTGCAGTCTTGTATCAGATTGGTTTGTTTTACAAATCTTTCCTTACATTGTTTGTTTTTTTTGTTAAAAAGAGTGTCCAAGCCTTCAAGGGATCATGGTTATCAATATCAGTGGTCTCTTCCTGGTTTGGGCTATCTTCTTTTACTTGTTCTCAGAGTTTAGAGATACACATGGCCTATACAAGGTCAGCCCATGTGTACACACCCTTTGTCTCTATACAACTCGCGTTCACACGCTTGTTGTTAGATTATCAGTAGCATGCTTGTGCAGGATAGTTTTTGTTGAGGGTAAGGTAGTCATCCTTTCCTTTGATGAGAATTATACCTCTCAGGTATTTGAATCTATGTCTTAGCAGTCAATAGCTTAGGATTAATCTTACCCTTATCTTTTTTTTTCTCATTTAAAAGTTGTCATAAAAAATAAAATAAAAATAGGGTTCTTAGACAAGTGTGAGAGTCATTTTTTTTAAGTTGCTAGTGTGTGATTTCTTGGAGTGATTCTTTGCGATCTACAATTTAGGCCATAATTGTTTTTCTTGGTTTTTTACTTCTTGGTATTTTTCCTTTTTGCATTATCAACATTTAAATAAATAAAAAAATTCTTTCATTTTCTTGTTTGGTTGAAGAGTGTGTTTCTGCATTATTAGCCAGGGAAAAGTCGTTTATTTCATAAGTTTTTGAAGTTTACTTAGATCATAAGTAGCTTGTAGTCAAGTGAAATTTCTTTCGAGTTTTCTATCCAAAATCTTAGAAAATTAAAAAATATATATATTTTGAAAAGTTGTTGAAATTTTGCATTAAGTAAAAGTTTTTTGTTTCCAACTTTTTTATTCATTTTTTATTTCATCTTTTACACATCATTAGTTTCACTTTAAAACCCCTTGACATAAGACAAAACCATAAAATTAATGCTAAATCTAAAATTTATTAGACTTTTATGTTTGTAGGGTTAACCAACTAGTTCAGGATTAGGGCCTTGGATTAGGTTGGAGAGGAAACTCTTCAAGGCCATTTAAAATCAAACATTGGAGTCTGAGTTAGGGACTGTCTAAGTCTAGTATCATAAAAGTTATCCAAGAACCCCCTCTAACACATGGGATAAACATGAGGTTGCGTGCGAAAAGGTAGCGGAGATAACCCCTCCAAAGTTGGACCAATCGTAGTGGAGAACACATATAGAGGGCTTGTTTTGGGATTCCATCGATTGCATTTGCCACGGGGCTTCATGGGTCTTGAATCCATTTGAGGTCCTCAGTTGTCTTCTAGACCACTTTCTTTCGACACCCTTGACAGGTTTCGGGCTCAATACCCTGCTCACTGTGGTCTACCCGACTTTCGACTGTACCCGCCTGGTGAGTGTTTGCACGCTGGCAACCTAGTTGCCTATCTTTTAGGGACATACACAGGTGATTGCGGGGGTATACCATGGTACCTAGGACAAACATTAGGCCACACTTTGCAGAGTATACCTGGATGGTTCTTCCGTGTTTGAGTTTCACTTGTACCGGTAAGTTGCTCTAGTGTTGGTTGTTGTAACTGTTCTTCCAATTAATTTAGTGTTTGTCTGTCTTATCTTCTAGGGACTTTTTTAGTGTGTGTTACTTTTGAATATTTAGACTACCCTAGAGTGTCTTTGATCTTCTCACACAATGGAGGATCACGAGCTCCTCTGGTCACAAAGGCTTCTTGACCTACCATCAGTTACACTGGACCCACCCCCGCCAGCATTAAGGCGAAAGCTAGACCAACAACGGTCTTTTGAAGCGACCGGGTTACAAGTAATTGTGCCCGACCAACATCTAGAGGAATCGACCATTTTGGACCATGAAGTGAATGTTCTTGGTCTAGTTGAAACCCCAATCACTGATGTTTTGGCACCTTTCATCGTACCAATTCAATTTTACAAGCGTCAGGCAGTGTTGCACACAGCAATGGAAACAAATGTTATTACTCCTTTTGGGAATTCTTCAATTCCCACTACGGTTGTCACCACAGGAGAGTTTTCACCTCCTAACCCACCGTCATCGGTCTGATCCACCATGGTCTCGACTGCTTCTACATCGCACAGTGGTCCAATCCCTCCTTTGGTGGCGGCCACAACTGCTTTCACATGAAGTGCAACAGGCCCTCCGTTCTCATATAGGATGCCTAGTTCGGGTACAAGTTCTGTACTTTCCTACTCCACTTTACAGACTTCAAGTATGGGGGCAAGGAGCTCTAGCGTTCCCTTGCAAGGTCACATGGGAGGCACTCCTTCTCCTTTTAACTCTTTCCCTTACAGAGGAGGTCATATTCCTCCTTCATCCCCTTCACTCAGTGGCTCGCATCAACAATCTGTCGGGCAACCTACATACCATAGTTTATTTGGAGCGGGGAGTCAAGGAGAACCTTTGCATAATATGCCAGTAGGTTCGACACTATTTTCTTTGGCTAGAATGTTTGGTAACAATGCCTTATTGTTAGCCGCTTTCCCACCTGGGGGAAATCCTAGTTTTGGACAATCTATTCCTGTGCAGGGTACTATTCTTGCACAGGGGGAAAACCTAGGAACTTCTTCTGCATTAGGGCCTTGGAATTCTTTCCAGGGATCCGTTTCCTCATCTGGAATGTCGATCTAGGGTAATTCTTTCCAAAATCAATGGAACCCCGAACAAACTAATATGCCCGTCCCCATGGGACCGACATGGGGCAACCCTTCCCAGAGTCCTTCGAATATAATGCATGCCCAACCATCTATGTTCTATTTGGGAAATCAATCGATGATGTGTACACATATGAAAAATCCATACGCTGGCTAGGGCCCTGGTTTCTACCAGAATCTGGGCCAGCAGCCAAACTTTTTCTGGAAACCTGGTGCCAGTCAAACTTTAGGCCTCTTTTTCCCAGGTTATCACCAACAACCCAAACTACCCTTCCTGGTGACTTTGTACTTTCCAGATTTGACAAGGTTGTTGAATGACCCTATTTGTCACGATCCACGTTGGCCTCCTATGTCGACGAAGTTTCCTTCAGACATTCCAAAGTTCAAAGCCAAGCCTAACGAAGATCCAGGAGATCATGTGACTACCTTCCATCTTTGGTGCTCATCTAACTCATTGAAAGATGACTCTGTACAGTTGCAATTGTTTCAACATACTCTCATTGGGAGTGACACGAAATGGTACATTGAGCTTGATCGCTCAAGATACTCTTCCTTCAATGAATTGGCAATGGCTTTCCTAAACCATTTCTAGTTACCTGTGAGATACGATGCTGGCACAGAGCTACTGGCCAATTTCGAACAGACGACAGTGGACCATATCTCTAATCACATCCAAGAATGGGGACGCCGGAAGAGTCTAATTAAGGTGCCAGTCCCACCAGGATTCCTTCTTGAGTGGTTCCTTAAGTCTTTGGTCCCTCATTTATCCAAAGATGTCACAATGTCAGGAGTCTTCTCCGAAGAAGACATCATCATGAGATCTCAACAATTTGAGCTCATATATTCTCAGTCCGGTTTATTGTACAACATCTTTCCAGATGCGCCACGCTCAATACTGGATAAAACTAGATAGAGAGCTAGACCACATGCCGATGGTATTGTTGGTTCAACACAAACAAAGCCCGCTGAGCAATTGACGAAGTAGTTGCATCATTTATCTATACAACACATAGTGGCCAGCCAAACTACTACTTTGGTTGCTCCCCCTACCAAAATGTCGAAGGTACACACAGTGCAATTGACTAACCCAAAGGCCACCCAGCAGCCTGACGGAAAGAAAAAACAACGATAGAAGGGTAAGGGGGATAAAAAACCTACCAATAATGATGGCAAGGACAACACTGAGAAAAAAAAGGTGAGGTATCCATGCAACTTGTGCGCGAAAGACCACCTGACCCATCTATGTCCTCGGCTTGTAGAAGCCCAAAAGTTTGTGATGCAGCAACAACCTGCTGTGTTGACCAATCCATTTCAAAATGGGAAAAATTTAAACCAAGCCTCTGCAAGCATGGAAGGGGGTAGCCAAGAACCATGTCTGCCTACGAACAACCCTGCATCCGCAAACGTATATATGGTGAGGGGTGATGCTTTTATATTGACTAGAGCGCATGACTATAGTAAACCGAGCACTTCTGAGAAGGGTAAATAAGATGAAATCCCATCTCTTCCTCTACATATTGAGAAGACGTTGGGCGAAAAAATGACACGCATTCCCAAAGGCGCATTCAAAAAATATTCTCATAACCCAAATGTAAGTGCCACCCAGAACTACTCTGTGGTGGAAGATTTATCACAAACCCCTTGTGCAATGTCCGCTTTGGAGGTCCTCCAAAGCTACCCTTCCCAAAGGAAAGCCTTGTTAACCGCTTTAGGATATACCAAGGCTTGTAATCCGGGTACAATCATGCTAGATACAACCGACTTAAAACCTCATCTACCTTACCACATAGCGTTTCATATAGTAGTGGCTTATCCCACGAAAATTTTTACTCAGAATATCTCCCGCACGATGGTTGGTGAGGGTGCCTCGACATGTGTTATGTCATTGGCATGTTGGAAGGTTGTTGGCCAGCCCGTTTTGTCTCTGTCACCTACTCTTCTCACTTCTTTCGACGGTCGTTTGTTTCAACCACACGGTATTGTTCCTTCTTTCCCCGTGCAGTTAGGAGGGAAGGCCGTGTGTGTCGAAGTAGAGGTAGTCAATGCTCCCCTCGATTATAACCTCTTGTTAGGAAGGATTTGGACTTATTCCATGCAAGCTGTGGTTGCTACAGTTTTCTGGGTCTTGTTGTTTCCACACGAAGGCCAGATATTGACCATTGATCAATTGTCCTTCTCTAGACCTGACCCTGCTTTGGGGGCATCCACGGTCCCGATGATTGATAATCCTCAACCAGGTGTCATCAACGTAGGGGTTGGCTTGTGCCCATCTTTGATGGGTACCTTTGATTACCCACCCCCTCAAGGCGATATCAAGTTTATATCCAATCACCATAAGGTTGAGATTTTTCAAGTTTCTTCGTTCCGCACGACTTACTTCGATGATCCATGGATACTTCCTTCCCCATCAACCATGATGGATGGGACAGGGAACCTGGACATGTCCATGCCCTTGTCTGCAGTTGAAGTAGTGTACTCTTTAGTCCAGCAAACTTCAGCCCACACTGATCCAACTCCTGCACAAGAGTTAGATCCACTTCTAGAGCCTATTTGGGCTCAGGGTTCTCTCGCTCACACCGATTCATTAGACTTAGTCTTGCCCTTTGATGAAGCAATAATTGAAGCAATGACTAGTCCAGATAAACCCTGGGAATATCTTCATCATAGATCTTACTTCCTCCCAGAGTTAAGCCGAATTGAAGTGGGAGAATTCACCATGACTATGACGGGAGATCGTTCTTGTCCTATTAATCCCTTAGCTACACATGAGGTTTATGCTGAGGATAATATGGAAACTATCGTTGCAACCTTACCAATCAATATCTTTCGAAACCTTGGCATCATGGAGAATGTCTTCATCGGAGCGGACTGCTCCCCCGAAGAGATTCAAATATACACAGATCTTTTCAAAGAATTTCGTGATGTTTTTTCCTAGTCTTACGAGGAAATGTCAGGCATCGATCCAAAAATAGTCGAACATGAAATCACAACGTATCCTGATGCCAAGCTAGTTTGGCAGAAGCTTCATCTAGTTAATCCTAAGAAAGCAGCAACCATTAAGGTTGAGGTTGAGAAATTGCTAAAAGCTAGGTTTATATATCCTATCCATTTGACCCAATGGGTGTCAAACCCCATGCCAGTCAATAAAAAACAAGGCACGATTCGTGTATGTATCGACTTCCATGATTTGAACAAGGCATGTCCTAAAGATAATTTTCCCACACCATTCATCGACCAGATCATTGATGAATGTGCGAGTTGCGAAGCCTTTTCTTTCATGGATGGTTTTTCGGGATATAATCAAATTCAAATCAAACCCAAAGACCAACACAAAACGGAATTCATCTGCCCATGGGGTACATTCGCATATCGTAAAATGCCTTTTTTTCTAAAAAATGATGGAGCCACCTTTCAGCAGGCCATATCTTTTTCTTTTCATGACCTCAAGCATATAGTCGAGGCTTATCTAGATGATTTATCATCGTGATCTTGCAAGAGAACGGATCATCCCACACACCTCCGACTTATCTTCGAACGTTGTCGCTACTTTTAGATTCTCTTGAATCCAAACAAGTGAAGCTTCTACGTAACATCAGGACGATTGTTAGGTTTCATAGTGTCAACAACAGGTATCATGGTTGATCCTCTCAAGTTTGAGGCAATAATTCAGTTGCCCCCCCCCACGCACAATCCTTCAACTTCAGAGTCTACAAGGCAAGGTGAACTTTTTATGATGATTCATCACCAACTATGCCGAGATCACCAAGGGATTTATGTGCTTATTTAAGAAAGAAATTCCCTTTTACTAGGACGATGTTGCTCAATGCTCTTTTGATGCATTGAAACATGCCCTCACAACTTCCCCTCTGCTCCGACCACCTAACTATAACAAAGATTTTTTATTATATCTGGCTGCAGTAGAATCAACCATTGGCATGGTTTTAGTTCAGGAAGATGACTTGTTCTCAGAATACGTGATCTATTACCTGAGCTGAGGCCTCGTAGGACTGGAACTAAATTATTCTCACATCGAAAAACTTGCATTGGCAACAGTTCATGTTGTTCAATGATTTCATCATTATGTTCTATTTCGCAAGACCACTGTCATTGTTGTCGTGAATCCATTCTAGTACATGTTGACACGATGGGTAATAGGTGGAAAAATCAGTAGATGGATAGTCATCCTCTAGGAGTTTGACTTAGACTTCGTTTCAGCAAAGTCTAAAAATTCACTGGTCTTCACAGAACTTATTTCGGAACTTCCGGTTGAGTCAGGTGATGTTGTGCCTGAAGAATCGCCTATCCAGGGAGATATGGTTTTTATCACATCTTCGGATCCTTGGTATGGAGATATACGTATCTATCTCTAGGCTTTGAAGTGCCCCACTACTGCTTCTCATGATGAGCGTCGACACATACGCCATCAGGCTAAGAATTATCTCATAATCGATGATACATTGTATCGGAGAGGTGTAGACTGCATCCTACGCTGATGTATCACTCATGAGGAAGTAGTTATCATGCTTAAGGATTTCCATACTAGAGCTTGTGGCAGTCATTTTTATGGTTTGTAAAAAACCCAAAAGATTCTACGAGCAGGTTACTTCTGGCAGACACTTATCAAAGATTGTATCGAACCGGTCAAGAAGTGCCATCCGTGCCAAATCTTCTCTCGGAAGATGTAGGCACATCCCACTCCCATGTTTCCTGCCATCACGGTTGGTCCCTTCACCAAGTGGGGGATTGATTACACTACTTGCAACCCCCCTTCAGCAAGGGGGCACCACTATATCATCATAGCTATAGACTACTTCACAAAGTGGGTCGAAGCTATGCCAACGTTAAAAGATGATGGAGAGATTGCAGCTCTCTTTTTATTCAATCAGATAATATCAAGGTTCAGAGTCCCAAGGGAGATTGTCACTGACCATGGAAGTCACTTTTAGAACCAGATGATGACCAATTTAACATCAAGTCTTGGGCTACAGAAAGAACATTCATCACCCTACTACCCCCAAGCAAATGGGTAGGTGGAAGCTATAAACAAAACTCTTAAGACTATTCTACAAAGAACTATCAACTTAGCCAAGTCAAATTGGCATTTGATGCTATACTCAACATTATGGGCTTACCGAACATCTGTTAATACTTGATGCAAGAGCATCTCCCACATCAAGCGAGCCAGCGCGAATGCAAGAGGAAAGTTGGACAAGTCAGCGCAAATTTTTGAATTTCACCTTGGAAGTTGTTGCGTGATCTTAAATGAGCCATTAAGATGAAGCGCACTTCTATATTGTAATCATACCTTGAGCCTTTAGCTATCGTCCTTAATAGGTAGGAGGCATTTAAGATAGTTAATGCAGGTAGATAGAATTAATTCTAGATTAGACAGGTTTAGAAGAAAAGAGGGAATCGGGATATAGACACCCTTATTGTGTATCGTATCATTAGATTGAACTCAGTTAGAAGCATTTTGAGCAAGAGAAAGCAGAGAGTTGTGTAAATAACACCCATGTACAGATATTTGAATTAATAGAAGAAGATTGGTTCAAATCCATGGTTTCATGTTTATTCTCTGTCTATGGATGTTATGCTCATTTGATGTTTGCTTCTTGTTGTACATTTGCTTAAATGTGTTGTGTATGTGATTTCATGTTGAGTTTGGAATCTGAAAGGAAGAAGGAATGAGTTTCAATTGTTTCTCTATCTGAGCCAGAGATTCCTGTAAGGAGTGCAGTCGAAGTGTCCGCAAGGAGTGCATTGATAGAGGGTTCAGATAGAGTTGCTTCTGTTCTCATTCACCCCAAATTGCAGTTAGGCACAGGAGCCATGCAAGGAGTGCGGAGGCCAAGAAAGGATCTCAGGGTTGCGAACCTGAGTAAGAATAGAAGGACTGCTGCTGCAGGTGTGCGTAGAGTCGAGAGGATTCAAACACTTAGATGCGTTCGAAGGTTTGTCGCAAGGAGTGCGTGTAAGGGTCTTTTATAAAAGATCAGGAAGGATAGGCCTTCAAATTCGTTGAAGGATAGTAGAGAGAAGCTGCGACTTAAGGTCGGCAAGAAGCATCACAAAATTGTGCACAGGTGGATGAGTTCCATGGAGGAACGCTTGGTCTTTCGCAGGAATCACCAAAGAAGAAATAGACGGTCGATATTTTCCAAGGAGGATTTGCGAAAATCCATGGCCCATTAGATCTTGTGGAGGTGCAAGGGAGATATGACATCATATTGTTTTTAAAAGCTAAAATCTTAGGAGGGGCAGAGCCATTGATACGAGCCACAAGGATCGTCAGATCTACACGTGGGATCGTGTATCGAGGTTTCGTGGGTTGAAACTCCAAATTATTGCAACAAGAATCATGATATTGCGATACGCGATATCTCGACAGGATAAGAAATAGTGTGGGACCACAGCGGAGTTGGTGAAGTGGACAGGTGACACACCGTATCGGGGTTCAGGGAAAGTAAATTTCCCAAAACATTGACATTAGGATTCGCGATCCCGCGAAGTCTGAAATCCCGACGAGGTGACGGGACCATTGAATAGTCAACCCGCGTGTGCATCGGAGAATCGGCACATCGGGTTTCAGGGTTTGGTAAATCCATTTGTTTGATATCATGAGTAGCGAAATCGTGATAAGAGAAATCCCGATAGGATAAAGGAAGGGTCAACATTGACTTGCATCGGGTTTTGTGGATTCGAAACACCAGCGCTCGACCACTGATCTCGCGAAGTCGCGAATTCCGATTCCCCGATAAGTAAGAGGGGGGGGATCGCGTGAAGAGTTCTGTGGGTGCAGATTTCCCGATAAGGAATTGGAAGAGCCTTAGAGTTCTTCAGGCCGAGAAAGAGAGAATATCCTGAGAGTGGACGTGCGTGAGGAGCGTGTGCGCCCTGCATCAGTTTGGTATCAGAGTGCAGAAAGATTCTTTTCTTTCTGTAGCAGAGAAGAAGGAGATTCATCATGCCACCAAGAAGAAGAGATAGACAATCACCTAATCCCGAAGAAGATAGGGAAATTCCAAGAAGAAGGGGCAGACAAATGACAGATTCGGTCATGGAGAGAGAGATGCATGATCTCCGAGCAAGACTCGAAGACATGGAGACAGCGCAAAGACGCACAGCCAGTGCAGGGGATCTAAGAGATTATGAAAGTGAAGTTGAGGCTAAACATGAGGAAGAAGATGTAGCTGAAGATGCATCAAACGAGCGTTTGATCAGAGCTATTGCTAGGATGGGTGCAAGAGCAAAGATGGACATTCCAGTTTACGAGGGAAACTTGAATGCAAAGGATCTTCTAGACTGGATTAGAGCTCTCGACACATACTTCGACTATGAAGATGTCGAAGAGGACAAGAAATTCAAGCATGTTGTCACGAGATTGAAAGGACATGCAACATTGTGGTGGGATGAACTACAAGATGATAGATGCTGCAAGGGCAAGCAGAAGATCAAAAGCTGGGATCGAATGATCGCAAAGATGAAGGCGAAATTCATTCCCAGGGACTATCAAATCACTCTATTCAGGAGAATGTAGAACTTGAGACAGAAATTGATGTCAGTGAAGGAATACACTGAGGAATTTTATAGGCTGAACATCAGGGTAGGTCATTGGGAAAGCGATGATGAAAAGGTTGCCAGGTATATGAATGGCTTGAGATATGATATCCAGGATGAGATGAGCATGGTAACCATCCGAATGGTGGAAGATGCTTATCAGATGGCTCTGAAAGTGGAGGAGAAACTGAGCGGAAAGCAGAGTCAAAGGGGCCGAGGCAGAAGTCAGCCTAGAGGCAAAGAAGTTGCCCAGGATAAATACCAGAAGCCCAAAGATTAATGGAAGAAACCTCAAGCTAGAATTGAGAGAGGTGGAACCTCACAGCGAGGGCCATATGTTGAACAGCGAGGGCATCATACTGAGAAGAGAGGAGATTATGATGACGCAAACACTTTTCCTCATACTAGAGGTAGAGGAAGAAGAAGAGGTGGAGTAATCACATGCTTCACATGTGGAAAGAGTGGGCACAAGTCTTACGAGTGTCCAGAGAAAAATAAAGAAACTAGAGAAGCTCACATCACTGAGGCACAGAGGCGAGATGTTGAGGCAGAAGACGTTGAAGGCGGAAGATCGTTCATGATGCGAAAAGTCCTTTTGACACCAGAGAAAGAGGTAGAAAGTTCAGTCCAAAGGACCAGACTTTTCAGGACAGCTTGGAAAACCAAGGACAGGGTATGAAAGGTCATCGTAGACAGTGGTAGCATGGATAATCTTGTATCTACAAACATGGTAGAGAAGCTGGAGCTGGAGATGACTGATCATCCAAGCCCATACAAAGTTTCGTGGCTACAGAAGGGGCATCAGGTAACTGTCACTAAAAAATGCTTGGTTGAATTCAAAATAGGAGGATATAATGATAAGATATTATGTGATGTCATTCCTATGGATGTTTGTCATCTATTGCTAGGTAGACCGTGGAAATATGATAGAAATGTGATACATGATGGGAGGATGAACACATACACCCTAGAGAAGAATGGGAGGACACACATGCTGCTTCCAATTAAGGATAAGGACGTGAAGCCAGAAGTAAGCAACATAGTACTTCTCATGAGTGAGAAGGAACTCCTTAATGAAGTTAAGAAGAAGGAATATCCACAATTCATTGTGGTCAAGAAGCCGAGGATTGTTCTGACTAGCACAAGAGTGGATGATTTACTAGAGGAGATTTAGGAACTGCTGGAAGAGTTCGCTGACATCATAGTGGATGAATTACCTCGTTCATTGCCACCGATCAGGAGTGTGAGTCACCATATTGACCTCATACCACGAGCCAGTTTTCCAAACAAAGCCGTGTACAGACTAATGTTGTAGGAGAACGAATAAGTTAAAAGGCAGGTCCAGGATTTGTTGGACAAGGGATTAGTCAGGGAAATATTGAGTCCATGTGTTGTTCCGACAATACTCAGTCCGAAGAAAGATAGAGGCTGGAGGATGTGTACCAAATCGAGGGTGATTAACAAAATAACCATCAGGTATAGATTTCCATTGCCAATAATGGATGATTTGATGGATTGCTTAAGTGGAGAAAAATTATTTTCAAAGATTGATTTGAAGAGTGAATATCACTAGATTCACATGAGAGAAGGTGATGAATGGAAAACAACATTCAAGACAAATGAGGGTTTGTATGAATGGCTTGTTATGCCGTTTGGCTTAAAAAATGCGCTAAGTACCTTCATGAGGTTTATGAATGAAGTCCCGAAGGATTTCATCGGAAAATTTGTTATCGTATATCTGGATGATATACTGATTTTCAGTAAAATGGAAGCTGAACATTTGAAGCATTTGGCTACAGTGATGCAGAAATTGCAGCAAGAGAAGTTGTTGATAAATTTGAAGAAGTCCTCATTCATGAAGACATAACTCATTTACTTGGGGTTTGTTATTTCGGAAAATGAGTTGAGGATGGATCTATATAAGGTGGAAGTGATCAAGAATTGGCCATCACCGAGGAATATTTTTGAGGTGAGAAGTTTTCATGGATTGGCTAGTTTCTACCAGAAGTTCATCAGGAATTTCAGTGGAATTAGCGCAGAGATGATGGATACAGTGAGAAAAAGACACAAATATTTTCACTGGACTGAAGAAGCTGAAAAGAGTTTCAATTTGTTGAAGAGGAAGATCACGGAACAACCAGTTTTGGTGTTGCCGGATTTCCGAAAAACATTTCAGGTGAAATGCGATGCAAGCAGATTTGCAATCGAAGTAGTTTTGAGTTAGGAAGACAGGTCGATAGCGTATTTCAGCCACTTATGATAAGGAATTTTATGCTATCATACAGGCACTGAAGAAGTGGAGGCATTACTTGATCCCAAAAGAGTTTGTTTTATACAGTGACAATCATGCACTGCAGTTTGTGACTCAACAGGACAAGTTGAATAAAAAACATGCCAAATGGGTTGAGTATATGCAAAATTTCACTTTTGTGATTAAACATATTTCTGGCACTGCTAAAAACTTGTTGATTCTTTGAGCAGGAAGTGTTTACTATTGCAGGAGTTCAAAGTCAAAAAATTGGGTTTTGATGATCTCAGGGACATGTACAGACATGATCCAGATTTTAAAGAGGCATATGAAGCAGCTGAGAATCCAGTTCTTAGAGACAGAAGCCTGTGGATAGAGTATATGATCCAGGAAGGATTATTGTTCAGAGGAAATCAACTGTGTATTCTGAATTGCTCCATGAGGGAGAATCTGTTGAAAGAGAAACACAGTGGAGGATTGGCCAGACACTTTGATCATGACAAAACATTCGCAAAGCTGAGCGAATCATACTTTTGGCTAGGGATATGATTAGAGGTCAATATATTTGTAGATAGATGCAGGATTTTCCATCATTCCAAGGGGAGAAAGCAGAATGCGGGATTTTATCAACCATTACCCATACCTGAGAGGCCGTGGGATGAAATTAGCATTGATTTCATATTGGGGTTGCCAAGAACACAAAGAGGTGTTGATTCAATCTTTGTGGTGGTAGAAAAATTTTCTAAGATGGCACACTTTATCCCATGTCAGAAAACCAGTGAAGCGACTCACATCGTGAACTTGTTTTTCAAAGAAGTCATTTGACTTCATGGGTTTCCAAAAAGTATTGTTTCGGATCAAGATACGAAGTTCATAGGGAATTTTTGGAGGACCTTATGGAAGAAGCTAGGAACTAATTTGGCATTTAGTTCAGCTTATCATCCTCGGACGGATGGAAAGATATAAGTAGTGAACAAAAGTCTGGGAGACTTGATGAGAAGCTTGGTGATAAAACACCACAGCCAGTGGGACAATATATTGCCACAGGCAGAGTTTTCTTATAATGACTTTGTTAACAGGAGAACAGGGAAGAGTCCATTTCATATCGTTTATGGAATGCAACCGAGGGGAATTTTTGAATTGAGGGATTCAGAATAGACTACAATTAGGAGCACCAGTGCAGAAGAATTCACAGAGGTGATGAAGGAACTTCACAGCCGGGTGAAGTAGCGACTGCAGAACTCAAGTCAGGAGTATAAGTGTAGAGCAGATCAACATAGAAGACAACTTCAGTTTGAGGTTGGTGACTTGGTTCTGGAACACTTGAGAAAAGAAAGGTTCCCAAGAGGAACATATAATAAACTAAATATGAAGAAAATCTGACCATGCAAGATCTTGAGAAAGTTTGGGGCGAATGCTTATGAGATTGAATTACCTGATGGGATCGGAATTTCTCCGATATTCAATGTATCAGATTTGTACCCATATAAAGTTGAGGAAACAGAGACTGGAAGTGAGAAGCCAGAGATCCAGTGGTGAAAGCAGATGCCAGTTGCACAGAAGCCACAGATGGAGCAGATATTGGATAAACGAGTTGGCAAGAAGATCAGGAGAAAAGAATACTTTGAGTATCTGGTCAAGTGGAAGAACCATCCAATTGAAGATGCCAACTGGGAGACTGAAGCAGAGATACAGAAGCATGGACATACCATGCAGGAGCTCATGGATAGGAGCCCATGAAATTTTTCAAGCGAGGGAGTATGATGCAGGAGCATCTCCCACGTCAAGCAAGCCAGCGCGAATGCAAGAGGACAGCTAGACAAGCCAGCAAAAATTTTTGAATTTCACCTTGGAAGTTGTTGCGCAATCTTAAATGAGCCATTAAGATGAAGCGCACTTGTATATTGTAATTGGACCTTGAGCCTTTATCTCTCGTCCTTAGTAGGTAGGAGGCATTTAAGATAGTTAATGCAGGTAGATAGAATTAATTCTAGATTAGACAGGCTTAGAAGAAAAGAGGGAACCAGGATATAGACACCCTCATTGTGTATCGTATCATTAGATTGAACTTAGTTAGAATCATTCTGAGTAAGAGAAAGCAAAGAGTTGTGTAAAGAACACCCATGTACAAATATTTGAATTAATAGAAGAAGATTGGTTCAAATCCATGGTTTCGTTTTAATTCTCTGTCTATGGATGTTATGCTCATTTGATGTTTTCTTCCTATTGTACATTTGCTTAAATGTGTTGTGTATGTGATTTCATGTTGAGTTTGGAATTTGAAAGGAAGAAGGAATGAGTTTCAATTGTTTCTCTATCTGAGCCATAGATTCTTGCAAGGAGTGCAGTCGAAGTGTCCGCAAGGAGTGAGTTCATAGAGGGTTCAGATAGAGTTCCTTATGTTCTCATTCACCCCAAAGTGCATTTGGGAACAGGAGCTGTGCAAGGAGTGTGCAGGCCAAGAAAGGATCTCAGGGTTTCGAACCTGAGTAAGAATCAAAGGACTACTGCTGCAGGTGTGCACAGAGTCGAGAGGATTCAAACACTTAGATGCATTCAAAGGTTTGTCGCAAGGAGTGCATGAAAGGGTATTTTATAAAAGATCAGGAAGGATAGGCCTTCAAATTCGTTGAAGGACAGCAGAGAGAAGCTGCAACTTAAGGTCGGCAAGAAGCGTCACAAAATCGTGCACAGGTGGACGAGTTCCATGGAGGAATGCTTGGTCTTTCACAGGAATCACCAAAGAAGAAATAGACAGTCGGTATTTTCCAAGGAGGATTCACGAAAATCCATGGGCCGTTAGATCTTGCGGAGGTGCAAGGGAGATACGACATCATATTGTTTTTAAAATCTAAAAGCTGAGGAGGGGCAGAGCCATTGATACGAGCCACAAGGATCGTCGGATCTACACGTGGGATCATGTATTGGGGTTTCCTGGGTCGAAACTCCAAATTATTGCAACAAGAATCGTGATATTACGATACACGATATCCCGAAAGGATAAGAAATAGTGTGGGACCATAGCGGAGTCGGTGACATGGACAGGTGACACACCGTATCAGGGTTTGGGGAAAGTAAAGTTTTGAAAACATTGACATCAGGATTCGCGATCCTGCGAAGTCTGAAATCCCGACGAGGTGACGGTACCGTTGAATATTCAACCCGCGTGTGCATCGGAGTATCGGCACATCGGGGTTCAGGGTTCAGTAAATCCATTTGTTTGATATCGTGAGTAGCGAAATCGCGATAAGAGAAATCTCAACAGGATAAAGGAAGGGTCAGCGTTGACTTGCATCAGGTTTCGGGGATTCGAAACACCAGCGCTCGACCACTGATCTCGCGAAGTCGTGAAGTCCGATTCCCCGATAAGTAAGAGGGGGGGGATCACGTGAAGAGTTCTGTGGGTGCAGATTTCCTGATAGGGAATTGGAAGAGCCTTAGAGTTCTTCGGGCCGAGAAAGAGAGAAGATCCTGAGAGCGGACGTGCGTGAGGAGCGCGTGTGCCCTGCGTCAAGACTGTAACTACTTTATCACCTTTTCAAATCATTTACGGGATGGAGGCAGTCTTTCCCATCGAATGTCAGATCCCATCTCTAAATTTGGCAGTACAATTATTGCCAGACACTTCTCCACTCAAAGAACGGTTAGTATACCTTGAGCAGCTCAATGAGCAGCGTTGTGATGTGGCCCTAGCCAACAAGGCTCACAAACAGAAGGTCAAGTGTCAATATGATAGGTCCTTTCATCCTTGTATTTTCTCTGAAGGTGACCTTTTCCTGGTCTATGACCAAGATAAGGACCCCCTGGGGGCAGGCAAATTCAAACCCATGTGGTTCGGACCTTTCATCATAAAAGAGGTATTAAAAAAGGGCACTTATCGTCTGGTTGATTTTGAAGGGAATGCTTTGGCAGAGCCTAGAAATGGGCTCTACCTCAAGAAGTATTACTCATAGGCAGGTCACTGTGGGTAACTTTTTGTAACATATGTATTGTCTTTGTACTATTACTTTTTAATTTATTTTAGTATTATGGATGTGTCGTTGATATTATCTTTCATCACTATGGCATATGTCAAGTGATTCCGAGGTGTTCATTGGGTATGCAGATGGTGCTAGTTGGCACACTCGGAGGCTTGCCTCCGCATCTTGGGTAATCTTTACACCCCAAGGCCAGTTATTATCTTCTGGAGGTATATGCTTAGGTGACACCACAAATAATGTCACCGAGTATAGTGCAGTTATTGAGTTGCTTTGTGATACTTTGTCATTGGGTATCTCTCATCTCTGGGTCTATCTCGACGCTCAACTAGTTGTGTCTCAGTTAAACGGAGTGTACCAGGTTCATGATTCAACTTTACACCAACGCTTACTTAGGGTACGTCTCTTAGAATGAAACTTTGATTATATTACATATTTTCATGTTCCTAGGAGATTAAATCGAGTTACAGATACTCTAGCTAATCAAATTTTAGATTGGCATCTTTCACACATATGAAAGAACATTAACATAAGCATGTAAATACGTTTTTTCACACATGATCCATAAGACACAAAAGACCAAAAAAACATATATAATATCATAAAGTAACCAGAGTACATAGATGGACACAAGCGCCTCAAAAATAGGAATGATAATGAGTCACAGGGCTTATGCCCTCAAAAAATATATACAAGTAGTGCTCGTGGCACGTCAAAATGTCTAGCTAAAGTCAGGGCCTATGGGCCCTGTTATACTGGTCCACAGCATTGGCTAAATGCCAAAACAACCAGACCCACGTCCGTGGTGACCCCACTACATGAGGCTGCATAGATGGTACCAGGTCCTCAATCTCTGCCATCGGGACCATGCGAGTGAGCGCAGTAAAGTTATTCTCAACCCATCTTAATACCCTCTCAGCCTCCTTAGCTGGAAGATCTCCTGCTACTGTTGGTCCTGCTGCAGTGGTAGGTGTGGCCCCTGGTCAAGGATGACACATGTTCCTCACATAGTCAGTGGGTTGCATTGGTCCCACATCTGCACACAATGAAACACATATCCATCAAATACTATGGCATAACAAAAAATGATATATATAACAAAACAATATAAAAATTACATATACAACAAAAAAACTACAAAGGTGGAGACTTACCCATCTCCACTCGCTCCTCACCAGAAGGTACCGGTATCTCCGGGTCTCTCGAAAAATCAATCCCGACATAGGGGTAGTCTTTTATAACTAGGATCTATCATGACAGCCATGCAAAAAATTCATCATCGAGGGACTCATTGGTCCTTCCACCACCCTATTGTAGCAGTAGTACCACCCATCTACATACAGCAGGAAGCGAGGCCTGATGTCCTCATACCACTACTCAAGGACTAAAACTCGGAACTCTCTCAAAAAAGAACCAATACAGATTGGTCCTGAACCCAAAGTTCCTATGTGTCTGGAAACGACAATCTGTCAATTGCCTTTTCATACACTCAAGCAAAGTGGCACTCCAATCAAAAACTTGTGCATTTAAGCATTGGAATGCACAGTTCATCTGTGCGCGGGATGCCTGATGTAGAGCTGCAGAACTAGTAATTCACCCAATAAGCAATACTATTACCTATAGCGATAGGTTAGTGATCTTTCTTATAGGCACTTGCGTGCTCGCGCGATTCGTATCAGCTGCACAATATAGACCTATCAATTCCTCTATGTTATGTGGCCCCGTAGGAAAAGTATGAAAATTGACTAGTTCCCCTCTCCTAGAGAGGCCAATCAAAAAGTAAATGTCCTCGACCATGGGAACCAGTGACTACCCCTCTAACATGAATGCCTCTGCATCCAGATGCTAGTAGTCAACCAAGGCATTCAATAGCCTAGGTTGTGCCCGCATGAAAGGACATAGGAAAAACTTGAGTAACCCACACTACATCAACATAGCCACAACATTGGGGTCTTCCCCAACCAACTCATTCACCTATTCATGCTCTCTTTCTCTCCAATGGACATACATCCTGCAAAAAAAAAAAGGTTCAGGAGGGTTAACCCTTTCTTTTGAAGTCTTTTTCATTCAATAAGGGGGCCCACGTGTGATTTATTGGCGACAGTCGCATGTACACGCATGCATAGTTTACTCTGCTCGATTGTACACGTGGCCTGTCCTGAGACAGCCTGTGTTGACCTAGGGACAACCTTTTAAAGGTCGATGCCCCCCTAAAAAATGAAACCCAATGCAAAAATAAAGACATAAAATGAATGGTAAGGGATTTTATTCTTACTTGGTCCAGACAGAAGTTCGTTTCATCCACTGTAACTCCCGAAATCACCACTTTACTCAAAGGGGGGTCTTTTGGCTCCAGAGTCAATTTCCAAATTAGTAATGGTGATAATGAGATGCCAGCCTCTATTTATAGACTTTTTGGCCTCTTTTTGTCACTTTTTTGGCTTCCCTTATCATTTATTTATACCAAAAAACATTTAGAGTGATTCAAGAGTTGCATAGAAGGGATTTGATCGGGTATTGGGACAATGTTTTTTGAGTTTTGAGTATTTTTTGACAATCCATGGATTTTTTTTTTTAACGATCAACTGGAACATATAGGTTAGGTTTCTACCCTGATTTTTGTATCTCATTGTCTTTTTCCTTTTCCATAGGATCGATCCCATCAGGTTGTGACATGGAACCATCATCCCTGCTTTAGAAGTGTTGCAACTTGGTGGTATATCTTACCGAAACATGGATGCCCTAGGTAGATCCTGGTTTCATTATGGTATTCATGTTGTCTCTAAAACACTGTAGGCTCGAGAGTCCTTATAGTTTTTCCTGAATATGAGTTTGAGCCTCATTTGCATGATTCTTCTTCGCTCTTGACCTCACCCTCAAGACTCCCAAAAAATAACAGGTCTCCTTTTAAGCCCTTTTCAGACCCTCTAAATATGAAAATATTACCGATCGATCTTCTGGCCTTTCATGCTCGTTAAACTGAAATTTGATGTCATGTCTGTCCGACGGTAGTTTACCCCTTTTTCGGTCCAGACGGTCAACTATATGAACACAGGTATACTCTATGGAACTTCAGCTCTATAGAAGAGTACTCTCAAGTATAATTTTATCCCTTTTTCGGGCCTAAGGGACTAAACTTACGAAGAAGGAACCCCCACGGAGTCCATAGTTAAGCTCTTTTTAGACTCCCCAAAATTGAAAAGATCGTCCAGTGACCTGATTCTTTCACACTCGTTAAACTGGTCCAGAAGAACATTCCTGACAGAGTCCATAGTTAATATTTTTTCAGACTCCTTAAAAATAAAAAAATGGCCGAGTGATCTTGTCCTTGTCACACTCGTTAAAATGGTTTTGAATAGACGTCTTGTTGGTGCTAGTTTACCCCTTTTTCGAACCGACTAGACTATCTTCGAAAAAGGTACCCCAATGGAGTCTCCTTTTATGTTTTTTCAGACTCTCTAAATATGAAAAACCACCGAGCTTACCTTCTCTGGGCTCGTTAAACTTACATCGAAGGATGTTACCATTGTGTATTTTGTTAACCACATTTGCATACCTTATATGCCATCCTTGTAATAGTTTGCTTCTGCATCTTAACACCCTTGGCCCCCAAAGGATTTTTCCTGAGTATCATTATACTAGAAAATCGGTCTTTTCCTTGTTCCTTGAACTTGTATGTTTGCAACACTCGTTCCTCCATTGTAACATAATATTCCTTTATTCTTTTTCCCAAAATTATTGAAAAAGACAAAAAAATCAAATATACCCCAAAAAGAGGAAGGGAAAAGTATTTTCTTTATTGGCAGCATAATGAGTCGCCCTTGGATAAATCACAATTKTTTTTTTGTTCATCAAACTATGGGATGTAGTATGACCTTAGGAAGTTTTTCTCACTATATAGAGTTGTGTCCTCCACCGTTTGGTTATCCTTCCAAACATATGGAGAGCTTGTGTTGCCTCCTACTTCGTAGACTTATGATTAATTCCATGTTGTCCGAGTCTCATCATTTGTCGTGATATTGTCCAAGGGAAGTTTGTCACCAAGCCTAAGTTGACCCCTCTGCAATTTGTCTCTTACCCTCATACCCAGCCATCCTAAATGTCCAATCAAGTCCTTTTTCGAAATCAATGAAGCCTTCAGTCTGATCATCAAGTCCATGATCGACGAGCCATCAAAGACCTCTAGGTAGTGCAGTCGTACACTCATATTACACTCCTACCTGAGTTTTGAATATTTTGAAGTAGTTGCTCGAGCTCTAAAGACCTCATCTCTAGCCATCAGGCTGTATCAGCTTCTAGAAGATGGATACTCTATATGTATATCTTTTTGATTTCGAGATGTAGCTCCACTGTGTATTGTTCATGGCTACTCTTTATATAGTTATATGACATGGATCTACAGTGTATTTGATTGGTAGCCATGATTCTATTTTATCCCGAGCATGGGTATGCCCTCCTTGGTGAGACATTTGTTATTTTGTAGATGGCACCTCCCGGTTCCTAATCCTTGGACTCAATCGTTCGACACATCAATAAAGATTGGTAATGTATTTCGGCCATTAGATGCTCTTCTGACCTCACACATTAGGGGGCATATGTTATAACCTTAAATTGCACCATACATGCTTACCTGGCATCAGGCCATCTCAGATCCCTTCTTTTCCAAAGAACTGTTGAGAAACTCTTTAAAAAACCTCTTTTATAAGGGCCCACCTGCCCTACTCTATTACTACATGCATGTACATTCCAGTTGACCTAAAACAACCCACGTGGACCGACAAAAGCATGAAAAAAGGAAATTTGCCGATGGAACACACATCTTTGGGTGAGTTAACTAAAACTCTCGGCCATGCATGGACAAGGGTTCGTCCAAATACCTAGCTTCTTCTAGCCTATAAAAGAAGGGTTAGGGGTCCCATTTGGAGGAGGAAAAATATAGCAAATGAACTCTGCCCATTTGCATATTCCCATTGTCCCAACCCTTTAGCCATCCTTGTGCTAGAAGAGATATGAAGAAAAGGAATTGGAGGACAGTTGAAGAGGAGCCTAGGATCAAGTTCATGGAGTGGTGGCCGGTCTCGACTTTTGTAATTTGACTCATTCAAAGTAATAAAGAAAATGCTTTTCCCATTCCAATTCATGATTTATTCATAATTTGTTAAGTACATGTTTGAATCTCTAACCTGTTAGTCCATAGGTAAGATGCATGTGTAGTTGTTGCTTGTCTTGTATGCAGGTTAGTGTTGGAAAGGAGAACTGGGAACAAGTGATCAAGTGCGACAAGGGATTGACATCAAATGCCTGGAACAAGGTAGGTTGATCTAGCCATGTTTTACTGAAAATAAATAGGATTTAAGTCTGGGGACGAAGGTAGAAAGTATATTTTCTCTTGGACATATCTGCATGCAAAGCATAATCCTATTTGCTAGTCTGTAAGGAGATTTCCCTCACAACAGATATTGTGAGCAAGATCTTGCACATGAATTTGGTATTGATAATTCTCTTTTTTATGATTCACATTTCAAATAGGACTTGTGTGATATTTCCCTTTTGATTAGACCATTTTGCAATATGGTATTGACAAAATTAATAAGGTTTATATCCCTCATACCATCACTATGAATCCTCATACCAAGATCATCACCCCTGGTGTTAGTAGTCTTCCTCTCTATAGTCTACAGAGTGACGTTTCACTTAGTAATGATTTTTGTGAAGAAAAAAATCCAAACATTCAACGATGGAAATAAATCACACAATTCTCTTCCCGATAGTATTTCAAATATGAAAATATTCCACCATATAAAGATAAATCTAGATCTTGAAGTAAACACTAGAAACTTTCAGTTTGATGGTATGACAGATAATTGTTTCGAGCATGATCGATTTAGAAGCCTAATTTTGTCTAATGAATATGAGCCTGAAAATTAGAAACCTAATCATGGTATCCTTCCTAACAAATATAACCATAAGGTATCATAGTTCTATAATCAACCCTGTCCTAAATATGATAAATACTCTTAGGTAATTACTCTTGGTAGTCCAGAAAAAGTTTTGGACTCTTATGCCATTGGTCATCGTGATTTTATTTATGATGATCCCTTAGGAACCTACCATTTGGATCACATTCTCTTCCTAGAAGAAAGTGAAAAGATGCCTAAAGTTCCCAATGATGGATCTAACCAACTTTGGGTTTACCCCAAATATAGTTTTCTAAATACTAGTTCACACTTCTCAATATCTAATTCAATACATCTTGATATCTTTTTATACAAGGAGGATGTTAAGGAAATTATTTTTTAGCTTAAGATTGTTTCAGTGGAAGCTCTATTTTTTTCAACCCCATCATAACCCAAAAACTCACTCCCTTTGACGTGAGTTCTCCTCTAGTTTATGATGATTATCTTGATTCTTTCACTAAATAAAGGATATGGTCTAACCATTTTATTATAACTAAGATAGATAGTCATACTACTTAGCTTCCATCTTGTACCAATAAGAATAATGAGGTTTCATTTAAGGATAACAATGATGTTTATGTTGTCTTCCATTTCTTTTAAAAAAGCAGTGAGGAAATATGATTTCCAATCTCATCCTTCATCACAGAATTTGGGATTCTTGGCTTAACCATTTTTATATTTTTAGGACAGCAGGTATCTTCATCTTAAAATGGTTTAATGAAATGTTTTCTACCCTAGATAATTGTTTGAGCCTAACTACCAGTACAGGTTTTCAAGTACCTTTTCTTCATGTTGAAATTCATCTCATAGTTAGGATCGAAATTCATTTTGCATGTACAAGAAAAAAACCTTTCAAAATTGTAAATGGCACCCACCATGAAAGTGAAAACATTTTCTTGTCTTGTACATAATAAAACAAAAAAAAAATCGTAAAACATAAAACACAAAGTTTTTCTTACCATTCTACTCTTTTGATTGCATTTTTAGATCCAATAGGTCTTTTAGTAAGGTGTTTTCCATTCTTTTTTTGTTGTTAGTTAAGCTTCAAGTTTAGATATTACTTTTCTTGGTTATGCATATGGAATTACTGCTTATTATTCTCCCATTTTCCTTTACCAATTTAAGTGCATTGCATTCATTGCATAACTACCCAAAAGATATTTGTACAACTAACAAGACCTCAAACAATGTTTCATATTTTACTTCCTTACACAAGTCTATTGGTTTATCTCTAACATGGGTTGTTAGTCTTTGACATGACAAGTTTGCATCATGAAATGTAGGTAGAATAATTGAGGGGTTCCTAATGTTTAGTCTAGGAAATTTGAATTCTTGGCAATGCTATTTATGTTTCCTAGTTCTTCTTCATATTCCCTCTTCTTCATTCATTACATAAAATTAACTTAGCTCCACCCATGTCTTTCCTTTTCTAGGAATGGATATGATTTTGTGTACCTACCTCACTATCACAATTTAATATGTATAAGCTATGATTCTCTAATTTTCCCAAAACCATCCTAAGTTCATGTTGTGAAACTGTAGATTCAAAGGCTCACACATTGCTAGAAGAAACATTCATGTTTGTGATCTGTAAACAT
Source organism: Picea engelmannii (assembly GCA_009831015.1). Taxonomy (NCBI): domain Eukaryota; kingdom Viridiplantae; phylum Streptophyta; class Pinopsida; order Pinales; family Pinaceae; genus Picea; species Picea engelmannii. The sequence continues at coordinate 754,200 of ML786395.1, read as the reverse complement.
GGGACTTACAGTCCACATGCTTCACCAACATGGATGCTTTTCATAATTAAAAAGAAAACACGTGTTCTCATACTTATGTAGATATCTCTATCCTCAACGGATTATGAGGATTCTTTTCTTGGTGTATCATGCACACAACGACTAGGTAACAAATAAATACTAATCAAGAATCTAATTTAGTTTCTCAGTTGTTAATCACCGAGGTCAATAAATGATCTACAATGGAGAAACCAATCTGGTTCTTGGTTTACAATTAGTTCCAACATATTCTATTGTTATGTGTAGGTCTGGATGAGTTCCTAATAAAGAGCCAACCCATTGTGTGGTTGTAAATAAAAAAAAAAATTGTTTGTGAAAAAATTGTCAAGCACTGTAATCTAGCTACCACTAAACATTCACATTCCCATGAAAATAAGTGATAAAATTTCCAACACTTAACATATATATTTACATATAAATGTAGACCAAAAATTAAATTTGTGTAACACTTTCCGATATTAAAAAGAATAGAATGTTTTCCTCGATGTGAGAACTACCTAGCAAAATACAATTTCACATATACTCAAATACAAAAAAACAATTTAAATGTCCCAATCGACCTATGACAAAGTGTTTATGCTAAAGATTAAAATGATCCAACACTTCCTACTATTGCTCCTTGTATATCATCCCATCAACAATGGCTCACTTGAACATTTTCTTAACTTAGACATCATGTATGGTTGTCCAATTTAATGGTGTGTGTAACTAACCAGGGTTTGGAATCAAGGCGAATAGTGTGATTTGATGTTTCTCCAAACCTTAGTTCAGCATTGGCATACCCATTCAATTAATTCTCATTAATTTGTTTGAATCTCTATTATGCATAAACCATTTTCATTCCTCCCTCTTTCACATAGATAAGACAAACAAATAAAAGGAAGATCAGTTAAAGAAGGGAGTGCATTTCCTTTACTACATAAAAAGCTCAATGTGTCAATGTAAAACAACATTACTACCTCTGAATTACATCAATGTTATTTTTTGGTTGTTGTAACTCACACAAAATGTTGTAGAAAGAGTGACTATGACCAAATTGGAATGGTTGGAGTAGGGTGTATGACCCAACTACTAATTGGCTCTTCCAATCTGCTCTTAAAATGGATGATTGGGAACATAGGTGGCTCATTCACTTTCCAAAAATAAGTCTCTATCCATTTCCATGTATTACTGTATTAATTTCCCAATGGCCTGGTAAGAGGAAAATAATTGTTGATTACAAGGAACTAAGAATGGAAATTTGGTTGGGGATTTGAAACATCTATACCATTGTGGCCATTGATCTCATGAACCAAATTAAATGGATGGATTGGGTCCTTTGACTATTTTAACTATCAACAAAATTAAAAAGAGGTGATTTTCAACAACAATTAACCGAAATGAATGAGACATTCTCACACCAATTGGCCAGAATAATTGTGGAATAACCAAAATGGTGAATTGGAAGTGTTGTAGTAACTAGTGTATGCAAAGGGATCACACAAGAGATAGACATGCATATAGAGACATATAACTAAAGTAATCACATAGCTCTAAAATCACAATAAAGATAGAGATTTTAACATAGAAATCCAAATAGGAAAACCAGCTTTGAATGCTTACTCAACCTTGATTTCAACAATCTCATGTCAAAATGAAGCTCATGGCTCTATGGCCATTAAAAAATTTACACAGATTTCCCTGGTGCATCCTCACCTCTCATAGGGTGTATTTCCCCATGATATGATTCCTTTTTATCTCTTTGTGTTCATACAAATACTTATCATCCCCGAGTGACTTTGTGTAAAGGAGGAAAATTGTATCATTGAAGAACTTTCTAGGTTTTGATGATTAGCATGCAAGGATCACCTGACATTATTTTGTTTTCAAAAATTAGTTCACAAAAGGAGAATTCCAGGTTTGTGTGGAAGACCAAAATGATTTCACTCGTGACACATTATATAATGGAAGAAGGATGCCATGAAACCTAAAACCCGGTTATTTATTATTGTTGGAAATTGGGGGAAAAAAATAAGAAAACATGAACAACAAGTTGTTTTCAATTAACTACACCCAATAAATAAGTCTAAAGTGATCCAGAAAGAAATTTGAGAAAACTTGTAGAAGTTCGTCAAATGAGAGACCTTTATTGTATGGCTTAAAACAGATCACTAATAAGTTGTTGTATCCATGAGATGACTCAAAGGTAAAAATGAACTATGGGAAAGGATAAGGAAAGATAAATATGAAACAAACATAGCAGAAGATGACCTTTACATTAGGATGGATGGTAACAATACATGCTCCATGATCTAGAACAATGCCTAGAAAAAAGGAGGCATAGTACAACAACACTATTTATGGAAATTTTACTCAGTTCATCTGGCCTTATTCTAGGAGGACCCCTAGCAGTAAATGCATGAACTACCACTTCTTCAATCCCTACAAGAAGCCAAGGTTTATTTCACTCAATATAGATGGACTCGTATCTACCATTACTAGAGGCAAGGAGAGAACATGACAAGTACTAAACAAATGATATATCTCAATAAATTATCATATAGAAAACCCCGCATTAATAAATAATCACATAAAATTCCAAAAAATTAAACATAACTAGAATTGATGGCTATATAAACTATGTTGAAAGGAGAAATCATACTTGATCTGATGAACTGGTCGGCAACATAGTTGGAATGGTTTCCCCTGCATGTTTCTCTTCAGCTGTACGAACCTCTATTAGTCTTGAGCTTCCCTCAATCGATGAAGAAAGATCTTAAAGTACCTACCAAAATCATTCAACCTCCATAAATATCTGAAAAATCAATACAAGTCATATTTGTAGCACATTATTTACTCTAAGATGCATTTTTACGAGAGTGTCAGAACATACCTGAATGAGATCCTCTTGGTTTCGAGAATAATTTATTGGATCCACACGTCTAACATTTGATCAAACTACCTCCCTTGCTTTGAAGTAGTGGCAAAGAAGTCAACATTGACTTTGTTGTTGCTTCGTTGGATTGAGGGAGGTTTGCGACAATATTAAATGGCTCCAATAAATTGTTCTCTACTAAATAGGGCCAACCACATGAAGGAAAAATATCTTATGGCCCCTCCCCACCCCCACACATCACTCTCAATTCCCCAATACCCAACATACAAATCTATTGAAATAATTCCAACAAAAACAAACATTTATACATACCAATATTCACAACTATTTATAATGAAACAAAATGTTTCCTTGATCCATTTGGAGTGATCTCAATTATCCTAAGAGAAAAGTAACAACTATTCCATAAAATCATACACTACACTAAATCACATTACATCTAAAAACTAGAGAATGATAATTGATGTGAAAAGAGGCTTTATTCTATTCCATCATATGACTTGGTTGGAGTATTAAAATGTACTTGTAAATATCATAGAACTCATCCCACTTTGATATATAAGTGAAAACAAGTTATTTTTACAATATTTAATCATAAACTGACTCAAAATACTAAAATTATTGCTTTGGAAAATAATAGGTCTAAACTCATATGTAATCATGAAAATGGCCTTAATGTAAGGCCGTGGGAAAATGGACTATGGTGAAAAGTTAAGTAAAAGGTTGGTAAAAGAATGACATTTTGGCTACCCAACAAGTGAAAAAAAGTATTTCATAGAAAATATATTTTATATTAGATAGTTATTAAAATATTCATGTACATCATCATTTAGTACTTTTAGCCGACCTTTTCTTCTTATCTTTGTAGTTCCTAAGCATTTCATCAATATCTATGTCTTCATTCTTTGGGTGCTCTTAAAAATATGATTGTGATTGCCTTCTATCACGAAGATAATGCCTAGTTGTGGGGTACTCATGGGGTAATGGAGGTCATTGTGATGAGGCATCACCTACAAAAGAAAAGAATATAAAATTTAGATGACTAGTTTTTAAATATCATTGAACTAGTTCAATAATACTAAAAAAAACACCTGCAATGTCATTATTTACCTAGTGCATTGGTCGACACTATTGGAATGGCTTTCCCCACATGCTCATCTTCAACTATATGACCATAAAGTACAATATTCTCTGCCATTGAGACCACAAACTTTATAAGGACAATCATAAATGTATAAGTAAAAAAAAATAGAAGTACAAAATGTATAACTACGAAATTATTAAGTATATGATTAAAATACAACCATATTACTGTCATGTACCAGCTTGACTGTAGCACCATCATGGGGCCACACCCCCGTGGAATATTGAGACTACATGGGAGGACCATCTTCTGGTTGCAAACTGCTATCAATGCACTATTCTCCAATACTAGTGCGTTCATTGACATTGTTGCTCCCCTGATTAAGACAACGTTGTAAAACATTAAAACTATCGATGATATCAAACATGAATGTATTATATTAATAATAAAGGTTAATGTGGATTGAATTTTATTTACCTTATCCTACAAAGTGGTTCTTGGTAACTGCCCCAAGATTTTTCGGTGTTCAACTACAACTTTATAAGCATACTTGTAACCAATCTGGACGTCTTCCTCCGTGGTTTTAGTACCAAAATCGTCACCCTACATTGCATAAGAGTATGTATTTTGAATGTTATTCGCTACAATTCCCTAAAAGTTTTAAGGTGATAAAAATAATATATTTAGGTACTTACAATTTGTGACTGCAACTTCAAGTAGTCGCCCTAGCCTAGCCTTTGTTGGCCACATTTGGAAAGCCTTGATTTTGTTGCCTTTGACATTTCAGTCAACCTATAATCAAAAGTTTCAAGTACGTTAATATATACCACAATTTTATTTACATCTAAAAGAAATTGAAGGTATTGAATTGAAATTTTAATTTACCTTCTAGGACGAGAGGGTGTTTTTCCTTCATCTATCAATTTATTCTCTTTTGCATCCTCAATGAAGGCCTTCCACTCCCTCTCTAGAATCATCAGAGGACGTTTGTACCTATCTCTTTTTTTCAAGTGCTTCCTATATGTTTCTCCCGTATATTTTAAATATTGGCCAACTGCGATGGTGGAGAAGGTATTATTAAATATGTCTACACCAAAAATGATTTCAAGATAATCGATCAATTCTTTTTTGAGGTTGGAATTCTGGAAATTCCACCTCTCCCATATGGTGGGCCCAAAAATCAACAATACCTTATTCTCCAAGGACCTATAAAATTCCTTATTCCCTAGACACAAAAATATTATATGATTATTAATTTAAAAATAATAATTTAGATGATTTATATTTGTTTACATAGAGAACATGAAACAATTAAAAATTTTAAAAATTACCTGGGACTTTAACTTGCTTTAATGGAAGTCCTTCCTCGATGACCATAAATTTTCCCTAAGGGTCCCTGTGTTGGTCACACATCTTTCTTTTGGAAAATAAACCATATAGTTGGTCAAATCATCAGCCTCTTCTCTGTCACCACCTCCAGAGCCTACATGTGTGGTCGCTTCCTCGATGTGCATGTTGTGGCTCCGACCTAATGGTGTGGAAGGTGGATATCTTAGTAGCTGCATACTGGAAGATTTACGAGGGCTTGTGGCAGGACCCTGTGGCATCTGTGAAACACCACTAATACCGACACCATGCATGTCAGGGTCAACAGGATCCAAAAATATCTATATAAGAAATAATTTTTTTTCCTTATAGATAATGTAAAAGTTAAAAATCAATGTTTCATAATTGATCTTATGACACAAAAATAAAACCACTTGAAATTATGGTTATTACCTTATATGTCTTGAGCCTTTTCATAACTCCTTTGATCCTTTCTTCGACCTCAGGAGTTTGATCTAGAATATATAACAAGTGAGCTAGTTCCTTGTTTTCTTTATTGATATTTTTTCTAATTAAAACCATAGGGTTGGGGGATTCATACAAATCCCTTTCGCCAAGTGAATCATCATTAGAATCATAGCCCGTTGACTACATATTCAACAAAATAAATGATAATTCAGTTATGTAAAAAAATAAAATAACTGATCGCCACATAAATAAAATGCACATTAAATGCAATTCGAAAATTGTTGTTTGTTTACCTATGATGAGGCCGCTTTTGATTTACCACTATCATCCTTCCACATTATAGTAAAATTATAACTGTGATCATTATCATGATAAATAAATTCAAATGTATGAGAAATCCTCCCTCTTTATTGACATCCAAGGAGGAATGTTATTATTGATAACAAAAATATGCCACACTGAGTAAACAGACCGAAGCTCTCCAAATGGAATAACACCATAAAAAACATAATGAAAATCATAAAAGATAAGAGTTATTGCTTACAAGTTGGGTAAATTAATATACATATCGCCCCCATAATAGCAACATCTATATCTATTCAATTCAAATTGTAATCAATCAATAACTCTTCCCTTGTAGCTATTGATTTTATTGCACATACGAATACAAAGTTTCTTTCACACCCCTCAAATATGCAATTGGGTCACTTATTTGTGGTCATAGGTCGTGTAATGTTTATAAACCCTGCAATATTACTTGTTTCTTTTGGCCTTTTGTCAATATAGATAGTTTCTCCTTTATTTTGATCATTGTCTTTTAGTTGTATATAATTTGCATCGAAGCCATATCTTCGCATACTTTTTGTATATTGGACTATTCGTATCCAATATTTGTAGATATAACTGGGTCCAACGTACTCCATCAATTCAGTTATTTCATTATAATAGACCTTTATGACATCCATGGAAAATAGCCCCAAACCATGTAATGACGATGGAGCAATCCGATATATCCTTTTGTTTACACAAAAATCAATGTTTGTTTCAGGAATATCCTTGGGTACACATCGTTTCATTATATGTTTGTACCTCAAGGACACCTCGATGTCATCTATGCTCTCATGATCATAAGAAAACGATCCCCCTTTCGTAAGAAAAAATTTCATGCTTTTTTGGAATTTTCTTTTTATCTTCTCACCTCTAGTTGATATCCACCTATTAGACCTACTAGATGTCTCACTTTCCTCTATTATACCTAAACTTCCCTCACTCAATGAAGATAGATCTGACAAATACCTGTTTTCTTGTACATCCTATAACATCATTAATGACATAAAAAATCAGTCAATCAATATGTAACACTAGTTCAATACTAGTATCATGTTGGTATCACAGTCAGCTCATAATGATTACCATAGTGTTACTCTTTCACAATTGTATTATGCTCTATTACTATTGGTATACTATCTAGGAATTATAGGGGCATGTGTGCATTCAAATGACACATGCCAACAAGTGGCGGTAATAGGACACGATGCTAGTTGGAATACCCTGGAACTGATTCCATTAGACACATACTCAATCCTAAGGCCAACTAAGGAGAACAAACAACACCCGCTAATTAATATAGGAGTCAAGCATGCAAACAAACCAACTTTGTACTATGAATAGACCATCTTTATTTGAAATGCTTCATGTAACATATTTCATTGACTTATTGTGATCTTGGTCTCTCTTGGAAGTACTTTCATTGACGACGCCAATGCTCTTTTCTCCTTTAGTCGACCAACCTACTTTGTGGATTCCTAATGAGGTTGGAAGATGTTGATTCAATCCCAAAACAATTGTTGAAATTGAAAAGGCATCCATTGTTAGTTGTTAACAATTTCTAGAGATGTATATAAGATAAGATAATGTTATTAATGTCCAAAAAATGACCACAAAAGTAGGTCAATGGGACTAAATGATACATACAATGTGAATACAATGTGGGAGGATAGAAGAAAGTCCTAGATAATGTTGAAATCTATAAAGTGAAAGAAAATCCACCTAAGGACTTAGAATCTAGATGTCCAGGAAGAAACCTAGTTACCTTTTCAATAAGATGCACCAAGAAAAAATGTCATATCTAAATAGGATTGAACAAAAGAGGACAAACAAGCAATTTAAAACTAAACTCTTAGGATAACTAAAAACTCTATCTGTCAAAATTCCAATCCTTTAAACTATCAAATATGTAGTGTCCCCAAGGCCGAGCCTTGTCGTAAATCATGTTCTAAAAGGAATTGTAATTATGTTTTAAAGGCTGGTGAGCCAAGTTTTTTATAAGCTGGTGGCTTATGTGTTTGTTAGGTCAGGGAGCCTAAGTGTTGAAGGCCAGGAGCCTATTGTTGTATATGTAATCATGCAGAACAATTAATGAAAAATTATAAACACCGCCAGGTGCAGACCAACCATGATGAATGAGTTAAGGGGGACTGAGCTTCCACAAAGAAGGCAAGGGATTAGGGGCTGGAAGGTGGGAAAAGGGGCTAAGTGTTAAGCCTAGTGGGATTCATCCTTGAGAATAATATTTTAATATTATTTAAAAAAAGAAGAATGAGCATTTCATGTTTTATCCTATGTTCCTAACCATGAGGAAGACATGCATGCTGGTGGAACGCATGCAGTTCCCAGGGAAACAAGTGTCAACCCTGGTGCATGCGAATAAAATAGCTAGGGTGATATGTGAGAGGGGCCCCCTGCTCTCATTCGATCAGACGACCTGAGCGTGTACGGGCTCTGAGCAGTACGACGGACCCAAGTTTTGCAGAGAACCTTCTTGCATCTCTGTGATCCGAGAAGCCTGAGTCTGGCTCTGAGAAAACCCAAGTATACCTCCGTATTGAATCATAAGCCTCTGATTGATTCTGAAAGAGCTGGATTCACCTCTGTTCTGAACCGAAAACCCTGTGTGGTGTCTAGGAATCCATGTGCATCCTCTATCTGAAATGGAACTTGTGCATGAAGTCTCTGTCCTGAAGCCATGACCGTGAGACCATTTTGCCATTTCTGAACCCGTTTTGAGGAAGTCGTTGTCTATATTTCCATGGGTAATTGCAACTGCGCAGTGCGGGACTGCATATGGCTTGTGACCAGTTGTGAAAAACTCTATCCAAGTGAGAGGGGTGTTTGAGGTTGGATGAATAGGTGGTTTGGCCTGTGAGCGTCTCTCTCTAGGTGAGAGAGTGTGTAGAGGAAGGAGAGGACTCTTGGAATGAACCCTGTAGCTGCCACAGAGCCTGAAGACTTTTGGTCCAATCTGTTGCTGTAACCCAAGGCCAGGGAGGTTAGCAGCCGAAGGACTATCCAGATGACAGAGAAGGTGTATATTCCTGGGGTGGAACAGGCATGTCGGGAATGAGGGTATGTGGGCAGTGAGCGTGAGTGGTTCTTGGAAGACAATTCCTTCCTCGTGACTGTGTGTTTTCCCTGTAACCTCAGCCTAGCCTAGGATTCCTTGCCTTGGGGTGGAGCTTAGTCCCATCTCAGGGGTGACCTACTGCTGAGTTGATGAGCAGTGTGGTCTAAGGCTAGGAGGTTCATGGAAGGCCTGCACCTGATTTCTGGAATTACCTTAGTTTCAAGATAAGTATCAGCTTATGTTAAATGTTATGTTTTGCATGCCTGTGATGCTTATATTTTATCATGTATTATGTTGTGCAGATGAATTATGGTTAATGTCATTCTTAAAATTATGATAACAATGATGTATATGACTTACTCTGAGTTTAAATGTGTTTCATTTGCTTAAATGCACATTGTTTTATAATCCAGAGTGGGTGTTATATTTCCACGAAGTTTGTTAACCCAAAAAGTGGTGTTACAGTTTGGTATCAGAGCCAAGGTTTCGACACTGAGCCTAGATGGGCCAGTTGAGTGGTCTTTGGACCGAGGGTGTGAGGATAAATTGTGTCTGGAGGACCAATTTCGGACCCTGGTAAGATTAGGAGGTATAGCAGTGTGCAAAACCATAGTCGGTGTGGTCTATGGCCACAGGGAGAGAGGAATCCACACCAACAGTGTTGGAGCCTTAGGATTTGTTCGAGAGGGGAGGTGAAACCTTGTGACCATCGGATCTGGAAAATGTGCACAGGGATTAAAATCCCTTTTGAAATGCACAGGAGTGTGGGAATCGCGATACGCGAAATCCCGAAAACCCGAAAAACCATGGAGGTCTACGTGGTAGATCTGGGAGGAAGGCTTGACCATTAGATCTGGTGAAGTCACACTCGAGTTAGTCACGAAACCTCTCATATTTCACAAAGTCAGGAGATGGGAAGTGAGGGAGGTGAACACCTCCGAAACCCAAAATGCCAAAACGATCTACACCGTAGATCATAGGAAGGTAGTTGACCATCCGATTCAGCAGAGGAGTAAACCATAATTTCAGGATTTTGGCAGATGGAAGTTCAATATGTAGGGTGCATGAACTCCCAATGCCCGAAACCCCGAAACCCTGAAAGGATCTGCGTCATATATCTGAGAAAGATATGACCGTTGGATTCCATTTGGAATGGACGTGGACACACGGGTGTGTACCACGTGCCAGTGAGTCGAAAAGATAGGCGAGAGTGGTGGGACCTGAATACATCACTAAAGGTGACGTGGACCCTCCTGAATGTACCACGTGTCACTGTGGTGAAGGGAAACAGTTGTGCTGTGGGCTCGAAGAATAAAGTAATTCGCGATTTCAGAATTCACAAAGGAGGAGAACAAAGGCTCAACACTCCAACTCGCGAAGTCGCGAGTTGGAAAAGAAGTGATAACACTTAGCCCTAGCCTACGGTCATGTGTAGCAGGCGCTAGCGATGAGGGGGCCATACCCGTATCACATCTCGGGTATCGGTGTTTGGAGGAAATGAGTCGAGGGTCTTCGACTCACGAACTCACGAGATCGTGAGTTGCGAAAGGGTGACTTTGGTTACGAAGATTTAACTGTTGGATCTTCATGGAATGAGATTCCAAAGTTCTGAAGTCCCGAAATTTGCAGAGCTGGATAGAGCTTAGAAAACTTTGTGAAGTCAAAACATTTTTTTTTCTTGTTCACGTTGGCTTATGAATGTTGTAAGTTTTCCTGAAGGGTTAAGGCCTGACAAACTTCGGTTGGCTACACGTCATGTGTGCAGAGTTCAATGAGTGTCATGACAACCGAAAACTAACGCCAAGTATGGAATTGAAAGAGGTGAATATTTCCTCCGAAACAAAGGACGAAAGGGTAGGAAGGAATGTCAACCTGGGAGTCGAAGGAAAAAACCCTAATGGGCACGGAAAAGAGACAGATAAGGAAGAACATATGATGAAACTTATTGAAATATTGCAGAAAGATGCCCAGGCTCACCTAGCTGATAGCTGAAAGCTCATGAAAATCAGGGATCAACAGGGTGAATTCAACTTCAGAATGTTGAAGAGCCTAGAAAGAATAGAATAGAAATTGGAAAAAGAGAGTGACACAAGAAAATCAAGAAGTGTCAAAACCCATGAGAGGAGAAGAAGATAGATGAGTGGTAGCAGACATTACCATCTCTCCCTGAAGCATTCTGGCAAGGAGACACACAGTAGTTCAAGCCCGTCCCCTACTAGAAAACATCGAAAATCTAGAAGGAATGAATTGAAAGGGGAAATCAACAAGATTAAACCACCTACATTCGATGGTGAACATAAGAAGGAAGAAGATGTTGAAACATGGTTGTTGGGTATGAAGAAATACTTCCAACTACAGAATCATTCTGCCCATGCAGAAGGAAGAATTTCAATGTACCAGCTGAAAGGAAAAACATCCATGTGGTGGAATCAATTGGTGCAGGTGCAACACATCAGAGAGAAAGAGGTCACGTGGAAGGAGTTTAAGAGGTATTTCAAGAAGAAATACCTGAACAAAAGATACTATGACAGAAAGATGAAGGAGTTCTTTGAACTCATGTTTGGTAGCATGACCATTGATGAGTATGAACGAATTTTTCTGGAACTATTGAAGTATGTTTCGTTGATCAAAGACGAGGCTGTCAAAATTCAGAGGTATTTGAGTGGACTGCCACCTTCCATTGGTGAAAAGATTCAATATGATGATCTTAAGACCATGGAAGAAACCATAAGAAGGGAAAAATGCTTATACGAACAACAAAGAGAAAAGCCTACCTTTCGAAAGGCTCGGGATGACCAGAAGAGGTTTAAGAAAGAACATAGGTAGAAGGGAAACATGCCTCCCCTTTTCAGGAACAATCCTTGGGGACAGTCATCTTTTAGAGATCCCAGGAAAGTTGAAGGGAGTGAGCAGATGCCAAGACCACCACCTATGGAGTGTTGGGGCTGTAAAGGTAATCATAGGTACAAAGACTGCCCCCACAGAAAAGATAAAGCGAGAACTGTCCATACTATTCAGCAAGTTGAAACAGTGGAGGATATGGGCAACAAAATGCCGAGGATCTATGTAGCCCTGGACAACAAGCAAGTAGAATTTCAATCACACATGATTGAAGTGGAAGGTATGATCAACAACCGACCACTTGTTATTTTAATTGATTCAGGGGCTAGCCATAGTTATATAGATCCTAGAGTGGTGGAAAGTTTGCATTTAACAAGAAGCAAACATGAAAAGTCTTTTCTAGTGAAGTTGGCCACATGAACCAAAAGGAAGGTCATTGAATTGGTTAAGTCCTATTCAGTAGACAGGAAAGGAATGAGCATTAAGGTTGAATTGAACATTCTACCTTTAGGCTCATTCGATTGCTTAATTGGGATGGAATGGTTGGACCAGCACCATGCCCTTTTGGATTGTTGTAACAAGAGGTTACATACTTGAATGAAGAGGGAAATCAGGTAACAGTCCAAGGAATTCCCAGAGCTTTGGTTGTTAGGGAAATCTTAGCCATGCAACTGAAGAAATGTTACCGGAAAGGCTATCAATTATTTACAGCTCAGGTGGAAGAAGCATCCTGAGATGTAGTCTTGAATCTAGAAGACCACGAGGTACTCAAAGAGTTCAAGGACATATTTCAGGAGGTACCTGGACTACCTCTGAAGAGGGACATTGATTTTTCTATAAATTTGATGCCTGGAGCAGCTCCAGTTTCAAAGGCTCCTTATAGAATGAGTATGCCAGAGCTGAAAGAGTTGTAGTTGCATCTTGAAGAGATATTAAATAAGGGATACATTCACCCCAGCATGTCACCTTGGGGAGCCCTGGTCCTATTTGTGAAGAAGAAATATGGGACGTTGAGGTTGTGCATTGATTTCCGACAGTTGAATAAGGTAACTGTCAAGAACAAGTATCCTCTGCCAAGGATTGATGATCTTTTTGATCAGTTGAAGGATGCGAAAATATTTTCAAAAATAGATCTCAGATATGGATATCACCAAGTGAGAGTAAATCATGAGGACATTAGCAAGACCGCCTTTAGAACAAGGTACGGTCATTATGAATTCACAGTGGTGCCATTTGGACTGACAAATGCACCTTATGTTTTCATGTGCTTAATGAATGGAGTGTTTAGAGATTATTTGGACAAGTTTTTCATAGTCTTCCTGGACTATATATTGGTGTATTCCAAGACAGAGGAAGAACATGAGCAACACCTGAGAATGGTGCTGCAGGTGTTGAGAGAACACCAGCTGTACGCAAAAATGAGCAAGTGCTCATTTTATCAAAGGAAGATTCATTACTTGGGGCACATTATATCAAAGGAAGTGATCGTTGTGGATCCTAAAAAGGTTGAGGCCATTCGAGAATGGTCAACACCAAGGAATGTGGTGGAAGATAGATCTTTTATGGGTCTGGCAGGCTACTATAGAAGGTTTATAGTTGGATTCTCAAGGATAGCTCATTCTATCACTTCCTTGCAAAGGAAGGAGAAGAAGTTCCACTGGACTAAAGAATGTGAGAGAAACTTCCAGTGATTGAAGAAGCTGCTAACCAGCACTCCAATCCTGAAGATTGCAGATCCAAATAAGGATTACGTAGTGTGCACAAATGCGTGTAAGGAGGGACTGGGAGGAGTTCTCAGCCAAGAGGGATTTGTAATTTGTTATGAGTCCCGAAAGATGAAAGAGCATGAAAGGAATTATGCCACTCACAATTTAGAGCTAGCAACAATCATCCATGCCTTAAGGAAATGGAGACATTACCTCATGGGAAAAAGATTCGAGTTGAGAACAGACCATAACGATCTGAAGTATTTATTTGATCAACCAACTTTAAATGCCAGGAAAATCATATGGATGAAGTTTCTGTGTGAATATGACTTTGATATCAAGCATATCAAAGGGAGAGAAAATAAGGTGGTTGATGCACTCAGCATAAAATTGCACGAATTACATGCTATAGCCATTAGCATGTACATGACTGAGATTAAAGATAGAATTTTGGAAGCTGCAAATGTTGATTTGAAGTACAGAGGTTTAGTAGCAAAGATACAACAGCGTGAGAGACCACAGACCAAGGAAAGTTACACCTTGGGAACTGATTCCTTACTTCTGTATAAAAATAGAGTGTATGTGCCCAATGTCAAAGAACCGAAGCTGGCAATTCTAAAAGAAATGCATAACGTGGCTTATACTGGACATCCTGGATATCAAAAGACTGTGGCAGCAGTCAAAAGCCATTATTTTTGGCTGGGTATGAAGAAATAAATCGTTGAATACATCACCATATGTATGGAGTGCCAGAAGGTTAAGGCTGAGCACAGGCACCCAGCAGGGTTGTTGCAGCCTTTACCCATTCCTGAATGGAAATGGGATGTGGTAACAATGGATTTTATCACTGGACTACCTAGAACAAGCAAGCAACATGATTCAATCATGGTGGTGGTGGACAAGCTTACTAAAGCTGCCCATTTTATTCCACTGAAAACCACCCACAGGGCGGTTGATGTTGCTGATATATTTTTAAAATAAGTTGCACACTTGCATGGAATTCCTAAGACAATTGTGTTTGATAGGGACCCGAAATTCACCTCAAATTTCTGGAAAGGACTGTTCAAGGGATTCAGAATGAATCTAAACTTTAGTACATCATATCATTTAGAGTCTGATGGTCAGAAATAAAGGGTGAATAGAGTAATAGAAGACATACTGAGAATGTATGTGATGGATAAACCATCAAGGTGGGAAGACTACCTGCATTTAGTAGAATTCACCTACAATAATGGGTATCATACATCATTGAAGATGAGCCCATTCGAAGAAATTTATGGAAGAAAGTGAAACACACCAGTAAGTTGGGATAATCCAGTTGATAGAGTAGTGATTGGGCCTAAGCTGCTCAAAGAGGTGGAAGACCAAATGATAAGGATTAAACAGAATCTGAAAGATGCCCAGGATAGGCAGAAAAGTTACGCTGATAGTAACATAACCCATAGAGAATTCAAAGTGGGTGGCCATGTTTTCCTGAAAGTGAAGACTAACAGGAGTTCCCTGAAGTTGGGAAGTTACACAAAATTGGCAACAAGATTTTGTGGGCCATTTGAGATCCTGGAAAGGATTGGGCCAGTTGCATACATGCTTGCATTACCTGCATCTATGACTGTACATAATGTGTTTCATGTTTTACTTCTTAAGAAATATGTATATGATGCTAATCATGTTATCGATTGGAATGTGATTTAGGTGGAACTAGAGGGTGTCCTACAAGTGCATCCTGTGTGCATATTGGACAGGAAAAGCAAACAACTCTGGAATCGAGCTATAGAGCTTGTAAAGGTCCAGTGGACCTGGTACGGTCCTGAGGACGCGACATGGGAGCATGCAGATGCTATGTGGGTAGAGTACCCGCATCTTTTTGAAAATTTTGAAAGGCTTGCAGAGACAATGTGAGTTGCACTAAGGACAATGCAGAAATAAGGGAGGGGGATTGTAGTGTCCCCAAGGCCGAGCCCTGTCATAAATCATGTTCTGAAAGGAATTGTAATTATTTTTTAAAGGCTGGTGAGCCAATTTTTTTTATAAGTTGGTGGCCTATGTGTTTGTTAGGTCAGGGAGACTAAGTGTTGAAGGCTAGGAGCCTGTTGTTGTATATGTAATCATGCAGAACAATTAATAAAAAATTGTAAACACTGCCAAGTGCAGACCGACCACGATGAATGAGTTAAGGGGGGCTGATCTTCCACAGAGAAGGCAAGGGATTAGGGGCTGGAAGGTGGGAAAACGGGATAAGTGTTAAGCGTAGTGGGCATCAACCTTGGGAATAATATTTTAATATTATTTCGAAGAAAAACATGAGAATTTCATGTTTTATCCTAAGTTCCTAACCATGAGGAAGGCATGTGGGCTGGTGGAACGCATGCAGTTCCCAGAGAAATAAGTGTCAACCCTGGTGCATGTGAATAAAATGGCTAGGGTGAACTGTGAGAGGGCCCCCTTGCTCTCATTTGATCAGATGGCCTGAGCATGTATGGGCTCTGAGTAGTACAACAGACCCAAGTTATGCAGAGAACCTTTATGCATCTATGTGATCTAAAAAACCTATGTCTGGCTTTGAGAAAGATCGAGTATACCTTTGTATTGAACCAGAAGCCTATGATTGATTCTGAAAGAGCCAGATTCACCTCTGTTCTGAACCGAAAATCTTGTGTGGTGTCTGGGAATCCGTGTGAATCCTCTATCCGAAATGGAACTTGTGCATGAAGCCTCTATCCCGAAGCCATGACCGTTAGACCATTTTTCCATTTCTGAACCCGTTTTGAGGAAGCCGCTGTCTGTATTTCCGTGGGTAATTACAACTGCACAGTGCGGGGCTGCGTATGTCTTGTGACCAATTGTGAAACACTGTCTCCAAGTGAAATGGGTGTTTGAGGTTGGATTAACAGGTGGCTTTTCCTGTGAGCATCTCTCTCTAGGTGAGAGAGTGCACAGAGGAAGGAGAGGACTCTTGGAATGAACCCTGTGGCTGCCACAGAGCCCGGAGACTTCCAGTCCGTTCTGTTGTTGTAACCCAAGGCAAGGGAGGTTAGCAGCTGAAGGACTATCCAGGTGACAGAGAAGGTGTATACTCCTGGGGTGGAACAGGCATGTGGGGAATGAGGGTCTGTGGGTAGTGAGCGTGAGTGGTTCTTGGAAGAGAATTCCTTCCTCATAATTGTATGTTTTCCCTGTAACCTCGGCCTAGCCTAGGATTCCTTTCCTTGGGGTGGAGCTTAGTCCCAACTCGGGGGTGACCTACTACTGAGCTGATGAGAAGTGCAGTCTAAGGTTGGGAGGTTCATGGAAGGCCTGCACCTGGTTGGTGGAATTACCTCAGTTTCAAGATAAGTATCAGCTTATGTTAAATGTTATGTTTTGCAAGCCTGTGATGCTTATATTTTATCATGTATTTTGTTGTGCAAAAGAATTATGGTTAATGCCATTCTTAAAATTATGATAACAATGATGTCTATGACTTACTCTGAGTTTAAATGTGTTTCATTTGATTAAATGCATGTTGTTTTATAATCCAGAGTGGGTGTTATATTTCCGCGAAGTTTGTTAACCAAAAACGTGGTGTTACAAAATATGTGCCCATATAATTTTTTTTTTATCAAGGAACCATGCATCAAGAGACCTAGAATGATGAAAAGAGATCCACCCACAATTAATGTTGTAGGGTATCTTGTTGATCTTATGATGCGAGGGAATATTTTCACTCCCAAATATTATATATCCTATGGAAATGGATCTAAATGTTGTTTAGTGAGATCTTATAAATATCATCTCCATAATTAATATTGATTTGTGAATGGAGGGAGAAAGGTAGGTTTTGTGGCTTGAATAATTTATTTTTTGAATTGAAGGATAATATTTCATTGGATTTCGATGACCCATATATAGATAGTAAGGCCCCTATTTATTCTAATCTAGTCATCCTTGTAGTATTTGTCTACATACGAATGTACTTAATCCAAAATACCTTGATATATTTATGGGTCACAATCAATGTAATGACAAGGAGACAATCCTCAATTAAATTTGAGAGAATTATTAAGACACACACCCACTATACTTTGGTTGATAGACATGTCTATAGTCATCCTTGAAGGAATATTATAAGATGTGATAATATCAATAGGATCCTAGGAATATCTAGTATAATTTATCATGTTGTAACCCGAGGATAAACTCATTAATGGAAATCCCATCATCATTGGAAGACCATGGTTAGCTACAGTAGATAGTTACATCAGTTATGGAATATGGGACATGRAAATTTCTTAAGGATTGTCCCAAAAGAGACTCTCTCTCTATCCTCCTACTAATAATTTTATTGAAACTAAAATACCATTGTGGGTAGGACAAGTGGATGATGAAGAAGTATTTGGAACTAGTATCTAGTCTATTATCACTCTTGACAATGCTTTATCATTGAAAGAAATACATAAGGACACATTCCTTTCAAAGTGTATGAAAAAATTGTATCCCAGGACTATACAAATTCAGGAATACCTTGACAAAGAGGATGTAAATACCAACAAAACACATAAAATAAAATTATGCATGATGGAAAGACTTATCCCTTAATTATTCTACTAAAAAAATATTATCCATATAGTCCTTATATAGTGGAATCATTTCCTTTCTAGCAGATTTATTAAGTTCCCTATAGTTCACACAAATTGTCTAGTTACTCCTTCCTTGGGAACAATAATCAAAGGAAAATCCTATTCACTATCTAATATAGGGTATATAAAACCTACCTGTAAAATTTTATATAGTTTATATTCAACTATGTCTTTAAGTGTAACGTTCATTCTCCTTTACGGCTTCTGATTGGCAAGGAATCATACTTGATGTAGATGTGATTTTTGAAAATGTTTGGATGGATTCCATACATGTCACTATAGTCCCAAGAAAAGGTATAAATATGAGTTTTAGAGATGCCTAACAACCATTGTTATCGATTAGAAGTTAATTTGTTGTTCATTTTCAACACTTTGGTGGGAAACATTTCTACTATTTAACCAATTAATTATTCCACATTCGTTGCTATCATCCCTAAAATTTATGAAGACCAATGATGAAACACTTTATATATTGTCACATAAATAGATGTAGACCCTAAAATTTAGATAAAATTTTAAAAATAAGAGTGTTGATAAGGTCCTTAACCCCCAAGGAACTAGTACTAAAAATAAAAGAAGGAAAATTGAGAGGATAGAACAATGGGAGAAAGATACTTATTTTTCAAAAACATGGGACATAATTAAGTACATTACTACCACATTGCTATAAATAAAAGGATCGTCATCCCATATAAACCATGATCCTTATAAACAAGTGAGTACATTAGTAGGATCAGGAAACTTAGAGAAAAGACAAAGACCCATGTAGCTAAACAAACACATATTCCTTCACTGGGCCCTACACCAAATATACCAAGTATGAAATAAACTCAAGAACCTACTGGAATGGGAGTTGTTGACATAATCACATGGGTTTTATTGGAACATATCAAGAAAACATAGGTAGAAATCATTAAATGGAAGGCTATAGTAGAATCTAATAGGTGATAAGTTATACCCTTGGAGAAACATGAACAATTAGTCTCTTCCCTAGAATAAAGGTCTTAAATTTTAAGGGTGCAACATTTGGACACAATTACAAGTTGAGGAAATGAAAACTTAAATTTGAGAGAAAATATGGAAGGAAAATGGAATAAAATAAAGATAAAATTGAGAAGATAATGATTTTGGATACAAAATAGGGAAAGTAGATCTATAGAATCCCATAGATACAAGGAGGATGAACTTACCATGACCTTGTAGGTGAGGGTTGAAAGTACTAATCTAAAATATGTGTTGAGAAGATATCCTTAAATGGTTTTAGATGTGGAACTAGTCCCGGTTTTAAAGGAAATGCAACATGAGGCCATAGTTTAATATTAAAGGACCACAAGTGATTTAGGGGATAGAATGTTAAAAATGTCCCAAACCAAGTGGGAAGAATTAATCCCTACATTTAAGAGAGAAAAAACAAAAAGAGAACTAACATCACTCCACTAACTTAGTCTATGAAATTGGATATGCATAAGCATTGTTCTATCAAGCTATAACACTAATTAGTACAATGGTTCTACTTCATTACTAGTATCCTATTAGTATCATAGTAATCTCATAATGATTACCATAGTGTTACTCTTCCACACTTGTATTATCTAGAACACGCTAATTAATCTAGGAGTCAAGCATGCAAACAAACCTTCTCAGAAAGAAGCGCTAGTTGGTGATGGAATCCAACATTGCAAGATCGATGCGTGAAGGGGCTTAGTTTCGGCAGGTGGGAAAGTTACATTGACAACCTACTTAATGAACTAACACCCTAGTGCAAGTTACCTCACCGAGTAGTGGGAAACCCTCCAAGGAGTTTGAGTGAGTCTAGCCAACGTTGATCATAGGTACAAAACCACCTTCCTTGTATTGTCACCTTGGGTAGGAAGTCTAAAATATTATGGCCTCTATGGTACCACCTACTATACCAAAGTAGAGGGGGGACAATCGACAATCGAAACCAATACCAACAAAGAAGGGTTTATTGCTTTGTTGGCTCCATTGCGACCTCATGCTTGACCCTTGTGTTAGAAGGGCTTCCCAAAGTTAGTGATATAGCAACTGGATTTCACTCCCTAACTCAAAGATTTATGTTTGTTTAGCAGCTTTGGAAATTTATTCTCACAATCTTATTGCAAATCTCTACACCTAAGCTAAGATGGGTTTGAAGAGCCCTAGAAAAGTTGCTAGATAAATTTTAATTAGTGCTTTATTTTAGGTTGTTGTTACTCAAAGGAGTGGTCGTGAAACTGACGGAATTTCGACTCGACTCTTTAAACCATGCAAGAGGAAAATGAAATGCAAGAATTTAAACTTCGATGAAAACTATCTATGGGAAGGAGCACGAAGTTTCAAGCAAATAAATAATGTCTTGATTGATTACTACGTGTGCACTGCTAATGAAAAAAGTATGAGCTAATTATACAAATAAATGGAAGAAAAATGACTCAAATTTTAAAAATACCATGCAAATGTCATAGTTCACTTAGTACACCTATACAACATTGAATCAAATGTCATCATTTCTAACATAGTAAAATTTTATGATTATAGAGACCACCATAAACATCTTAAATACTCATAAGGATCATGGGGGCTTCACCTTGTTGACCAATATCCCTTAAATTTGTCCCTTAAATTTGACAATATCCCTTAAATGTTTCAACCATTAAAAACAATGGTCAATGCCAATGAATGAAGGAGATAAACTTGTCATGTGGGTCAAATCCTTTATCGATAGTTTCACTCTTTTCTTCTTGTGAACCATATTAACTGAAAGAATCAAATCACACAAAACCATAAAAACACTTAATATCAAGCATATATCACATTCATATTTAGATTAAGTAATATCACATTTTATTATATGAGAATGAGTCATAGTATCTACATCGGTCATCAAAAGTGATAATATTTTCCAGGAAGGCCTTGGCTTATGAGGAAAAATATATCAAATTTGGACACAATGTGGGCCATGGAAAGTGACAAATTGAAGGCCCATCACTATCCCCCTATTGGAGGTTTTTCACACACCTATCTAAAAAAAATACAATTTCCTAATATGATAATAAGGAGTTCCATGTTCCAAATTTTGAGCCAAAAAATAATGGTTGGGGCCATTCCCATGTGATGAGTTGTAACACCATTCCATGATAGTGACACATAAAATATAAGTATTAGTAGAGGGACCCATGCCATGTATAGTGAGATTATTTGAGCACTAGGAGTTGTAAGTTGATGGTTGTGAATGATAAGGAATGAATGAAGATCATATGGTGATTTGTGTATGAATTCTTTATTACATTCTTTTTGTATGAATATTTTTTATTCCATATGAATTTGTTTTGTATTCTACATAGACATTTTGAATTAAAAAAATGATATATATCAGGGTTTATTAGTTGTTCAATATTAGTACATTTGAGAACCCACACATGATAGCTACACATTCATTCCCTCACATATTGTCGCATATTTTGGGCATAAATTTGCCTCTTGGCTACAATTTGAACTAGCTTGAAAAACAAGAAGGAAAATGCAACCACAATACTAAATATGTACTCTATCAACTATGAATCTATTTATACTTTAAAATAAAAGAATCTTATCTATCCCATCTAATGTTTCCCTTGATTGGTGGGAGTTGTTCCTTAATTACCTAATTTCTTGCATGTTGTTTAAAGAAATATTTCCCTCATTTGTCAATTCAAATCCTCAAGATTAGCAAGATATTGAATCGCTTAGGGTCTTTATGATTTCCTTTAAGTGCTATAAGCTTTGAAGATGGTGAAGGGACAATATCCCTTAAATTTGTCAACCATTAAAAAAAGTGGTCTATGCCAATGAATGAAGGAGATATACTTGTCATGTGGGTCAACTCGTTTCACCATAGTTGCATTATTTCCTTCTTGTGAACCATATTAACTTAAATATTCAAATCACACAAAACCATAAAAACACTTAATATCAAGTACCTATCAAATTCATATTTATATTAAGTAATATCACATTTTATTATATAAGAATGAGTCATAGTATCTACATCAGTCATCAAAAGTGATAATATTTTTCAGGAAGGTCTTGGCTAATGAGGAAAAATGTATCAAATTTGGACATAGTGTGGACCATGGAAAGTGATAAATTGAAGACCCATCACTATCCCCCAATTGGAGGTTTTGCACACCCCTATCTAAAAAAAAATACAATTTCCTAATATGATGATAAGGAGTTCCAGGTTCCAAGTTTTGAGCCAAAAAATAATGTTTGGGGCCATTCCCATGTGATGAGTTGTAACACAATTCCATGATAGTGACACATAAAATATTAGTATTAATAGAGGGACACGTGACATGGCTAGTGAGATCATTTGAGAACTAGGAATTGTAAGTTGGGGGTTGTGAATGACAAGGAATGGATGAACATCATACGGTGTTTCGTGTATGACTTCTTGATTACATTATTTTTGTATGAATATTTTATATTCTATATGAATTGGTTTTGTAGGTTACATAGACATTTTTCATTACAAAAATGATATATATCAGAGTTTATTAGTTGTTCAATCTTAGTACTTTTGAGAACCCACACATGATAGATACAGATGCACACCCTCACATATTTTCACATATTTTGGGCATAAATTTGCCTCTTGGCTACAATTTGAACTAGCTTAAACAACAAGAAGGAAAATGAAACCACAATACTAAATATGTACTCTATCAACTTTGACTCTATTTATACTTGAAAATATTCCTATCTAGCCCATCTACTCAATCCCTTGATTAGTGGGAGTTGTTCCTTAATTACCTAATTTCTTGCATGTTGTTCAATGAACTATTTCCCTCCTTTGTCAATTCAAATCCTCAATATTAGCAAGCTATTGAATCTCTTAGGGTCTTTATGACTACCTTTAAGTGCTAGCAGCCTTGCAATTTGTGAAGGGACAATATCCCTTAAATTTGTCAACCATTGAAAAAAGTGGTCTTTTCCAATGAATGGAGATAAACTTGCCATGTGGGTTAAATTCTTTCACCATAGTTGCACTATTTATTTTTTGTGAACCATATTAAATTAAACATTCAAATCACACAAAACCATAAAAACACTTAATATCAAGCATATATCACATAATACATTCATATTTATATGAAGTAATATCACATTTTATTATATAAGAATAAGTCACAGTATCTACATCGATCATCAAAAGTGATAATATTTTCCATGAAGTTCTTGGCTTATGATGAAAATGGTATTAAATTTGGACATAATGTGGGTCGTGGAAAGTGAAAAATTGAAGGCCCATCTGTTACACATTATTTTCATCACCCTTATGACCATTAATGATGTAAACCTATCTGTTGCCTTCAGAGGGGTCAGTGGCCTAAATTCCTGGAGAAAGAAGGGAGAAGAACTTTCCCTGAGAGAAGAAGTTGTATTTTCCTTTGAAAAAACCCTATTAAGGAGGATTTCCATAGGCTTCTATATACAAAGAGTGCGGAAATTCCCGATTTCCACAAGCTGCACTATAGCCAGGGTGAGGAAATTCCTAGATTCCGCATGATGCACTATAGCTAGGATGAGGAAATCCCTAGTTTCCACGGGTTGCATTATAGCTAGGCTGTAGAGTTTCCACAGGCTACATTATAGCTAGGGTGTAGAAATTCCTATACATGGGAAAAATGAGCGTCTTCTCGATGATTCTATAAGGAGAAGATTCTATGGTGAGGTGGCCTCCAAACAGTTTGGATCTTACTCACTTTCATGATTTAGTGGGATCATCCTAACCTCCTCACCTTATCCTCTTTAGCCTATAAAAGGAGAGGAGATCTCATGGAGAAAGTTATCTTGATGAGGGTTTTAGTTGGATTGAGCTTGGGAAATTTATGTTGGATTTGATATTTTCTTTGTCAAGATCGATTGTGAGTAGCTATTAGATACATAGTCTCAGAATCCATTGGAGTAAGAAGTGTGTGGGAAGAAAGGAATTGTTGGAAGGAACCTGACGACATCAAGGCATATGGTTGTATATTTCTTCCACATTATATAATACAGTGGCATGTTTCTTTCTCATGAAATCATTCTCATTTTATTGCATGACTCCTTGATCACATGCATAGGTTTTCATTGAATATACTATTGTTTCTTTCACTTTGGTTGGTTTGTGTCTCAGTGCAGGATTAGTCTCACAAGAGCGCCAGAGTGAAATAGGAACAACAAAGACATAAGGAAGTGACATTTAAATATATGTCTCTCATCTTTTGTTTGGTAGTAAATTCAATGATTAGAGCCTAGGGAAAGTGCCATGTTTTGTCTTGTTTTATTCTAGATCTAGGTGGATCTAGGGAGATTAGTTTATGTGTACATTTAACGATTTATCCAATAACAAAATTGGTGACTCCACTGGGGACGAATTGTTTTCCTATTTTTTCTTGCTTTCTTGTTTTGATTGCTTGGTTTCTATTTTTTGAGTCACTGGGAGATCCATATTGACTCTCTGAATATTAAACTTCACTGGAAAACCTTCTTAATTTTTAATTTTTTCCATTTTTGTTTGATTTCCGCACCCTTCCTTGAGGGACAGTGCGACGACTTAGGATTTCCACACCCTACTTGTTTAGACCAGTGCGGAAACTCCGCACCCTACCCATATCTAGCCTACAGAAATCAGGGATTTCCACACTGTGTTAGTCTACAACCTGCGAAAATTATGAAAATTTTGATTTTTGATGGTTTTTTCCTTACCCAGACCTTGGATTTGGTTTTGGGGTGAATTTTTGGGTTTGATTATGATCTGTTTATAGTTTGCTTGAAAACTTTTAAACTTCTTTTAGCCATCTTTGCTTTGTTTTCTTTTGGAATATTTAGTCTCTTGCTTTGAGTGTCTTTCAGTTACAAAGCACTGTCTTTTCTTTAGAATTGTTTGGTGAAAGAACTTCTTTTTCTTTTATTGAATAGTTCATGTTAAAAGAGAAAATTGTTTGGGTTTCTTTGTTTCATGTCAATTTTCTATTGCTTTTAACTCTCTTTGAAAAAAAAGGTTTTAATTTCTTGTTTTATATTCGATTGGTGGCATCCTTGCATTTGATTTCTTGGAGATATTGACATTGATGAGTTTAGTAAATTTTGGGGCATTGTGCATATGGGAATGATACATGTTTTCTCCTTATCATAGCATAGCTTTCATCGAAATGAAAATATTACATCTTCATCTCTTTTCATAACTTCCAAGTTGGTCAAAACACCATATTGTCTATGCCATTTTCCTTTTGAGTAAAAACAACCTTAAAGATCAAGCGCTTATAAAAATTGATTAGACATTTTTATATTTTATGGTAGAAAACCTACATTAGATTAGTTGTAGGGATTTGGAATAGGTGTGAACGATAATTTTCCAAAGCTACAAACAAACATAGAATCTTGAGTTAGGGAGTGGTAAATCCACTTATTACATTTTTTATTGGGAAGCCCTTCTAACACAAGGGTCAATCACGAGGTCGCATTGAGACCGACAGAGTTAATCACCCTGATTTGTTGGTCTTAGTGTAGAGATTGCACATATTATGGGGGTCACTTGAAAGGTATACCCACAATGATGAGTGGAAGCCTTTCAAGTTTATTTTGGGCTAGATACCCTACCCTTGCGCGTGGATCAGAGTGTCGACTGTTTCCCCAGGCATCATTGTAGTAATTGGTAACCTTAGTGGGCTATCTCTTTAGGTTATTTAAACAAGGTGACTGTGGAGGGGAAATTATTCACAGTACCTAGAATCGACGTTGGCCAAAATCACTTAGGCTCCTTGGAGGGTATACCCACGATTATGTGTAGGAGCTTGCACCAAGGTGTAAGTTCGTTAAGCAGGTCGTCAACGTAACTTTTCCACCCGCTCTATCTGATCCCCTTCTTACTTTGTTCTTGCGACGTTGGATTTCATCACCAACTAGTGAGCTCATTGTGAGAAGGTTTTGTTTGCTTTCTTTCTTACTAGATTTTTACCATGTGTTGTTTGTTTTCCCTAGCGTACTCTAGATTGGATTTTTTTTTTAATGGCATTAGTTCCTGAAATCACCAATGAAGGAACCTTTGCTCCAGGGGAACCTTTCATTTTTCCTTCTTATGGAAACATTGGTCCTCCTCACATCGCTACTTTGAGCCTTTCGGGTCTCACAATTGGACTACTGGTATGGTTGTTTTCCACTCAGGTAGTCCCGAATGTAGTGAGTGATTCATTTGTAATAACTTCCCCCCAAGAACATCAACCTCATTTTGATCCTTCACCTTCTTCACCAGTAAGTTATTGTTTGCTTCTTCACTTGTAAGGTCTTCTTCCATTTCATCTTCTTCGTCAAGTGAAAGCTCTAAAGCTAGTAACTTGGTGGATAAGAAGAAGAAGAAAAGGAATAATAAGAAGAAGAAAAATAAACAAGGATCCACACTTCCAACCACTACTAGACATGTTGGAAAGAAACCAATTATTGTAAATCATGCTGGGAGTGTTGATGATGTCAACAGCACCCAAACAACCCATAAGCTCAAGTACCCTTGCAGGCTTTGAAAGGGTATCCATATTCTTAAGGATTTCCCTGGTCTATCTAAAGTTATATAAGCATGGTCTACACAACCTCGCCAACCCATGTCGTCAACCTCTGAGAAACATGTTGACGACCTCCTGTCAACTAGTCAAGATACCATTGGGAAGAAGAAAGGTAGAGTCAAGTTCCTGTGCATGTTATGCAAAGGGAGTCATCTTACTCACCTTTTCCCTCATATGGACAAAGCCTAGAAATTACTAGAAGACATGACTATTTCACAGCCTCAAATTCCAGCTGCTTATCACAAGCTTACTCTTGAACCACTTGTAGTTGATGGAATGATCAATCCGGCCCCTTCGTCGATCAATATAGTTGATCATGCAGTCAATATGGTCACGTCCTTAGTTGAACTACTTGACAAAGTGGTGGATTCGATCCCATCCTTGATCAATCCCACTCTCTTGTTAGAGAGTGAAACCCAAGTGGTCAATCTGATCCCATCCTCGGTCAATCCCACTCTCTTGTTAGAGAGTGAAACCCAAGTGGTCGATCTGATCCTATCTTCAGTTGATCCCACTCCCCCGTTAGAGAGTGAAGCTAAAGTAGTCGATCCGTTTCCATTGGTCAGCCCCATTCTCCCCTTGGAGAATGAAACCCAAGTGGTCGATATGATATCATCATCGGTTGATTCTACTCTCCTACTCGAGAGTAAACCCAATAATGTTCATGTTTTTCTCGTTGATACAGACTCTACCATGGCGGTGGGTATTCCTCCTTCTCCCGTGGAACCCCCTCCAAGTAATGAGGCCATTCGTTTTGATTGGGGTGTCCTAACTGGACCTCGTCCTCCCTCTCACATTCCTTTCCATATAACAGTGCAGGTTTGTGGTCAGGACGTTCCTCAGACACTGATATATGAAGGTGCATCTATTAGTATTTTGTCCTCTTTTTCTTGGCAAGCATTGGGTTTTCCTCAGCTTGTGTCGGTTACGCATAATCTGCTAGATTTTAACATAAGAACTAGTCAACCTTTAGGGACCCTTCCTCAGTTTCCTGTAACTTTGGGAGGGAAAAATGTCTTTATTGATGTCATGGTAGTCCAAGACCCCTTGGATTTTTCTTTACTCCTTGGGAGAGATTATGTCTATTCCATGAAAGATATTGTGTCCACTCTTTTTCGTGTGATATATTTCCCTCAAGATGGAAGAATTGTGACCATTGATCAACTTTCATTTTTTGGTCTTGACTTGACCTCAATGACCTCCCTACACGGTTCTTATATGCAGATGGTATCACCCCTGCCACAGGTCAATTATGTGGCATTGTCTCCCATGCCTTCCATTCTCGATGATAATGACTTGGCTCCGGTAGTTGACATGGTGATCTCTTTGGTAGGGCTAGGAGCTTGACGTTATTATCCCTATCGTGACCCTCAACATGTGTTCCTTCCAAAGTGTGTTTCTTCCATCAAGTGAATATCTCTTAGAGGCCATGACTGAGTTTTACCCCTTGACATGGTGTCCTTTCGAAGCACTGTCCTCTTGGAATCCGTGATCAAGAAGAGAGTTGAGCATGGTTTTTTTATTTCAAGCTCGTTAAAAAATGAAACCATCTATGAGCATGGTTTTTTAATTTCAAGCTCATTAAAAAATGAAATCATCTTTGAGCATGGTTTTCTGATTTCAAGCTCACTAAAAAATGAAACCAGTTGCGAGGATAGTTTTCGCGTCTCTGTATCAACCTTGTTAAAAAATGAAACTAGTTATGAGGATAGTTTTTTGTGTCTCTGTGGCATAGTTCCCGTTTCTGTGTCAAGCTCGTTAATGTTGGAAATATGGCTACAGCAGAGATGACGCAGATGATCAAGGTTGTCATTGATGGCAATCGATTGTGTATGGTGAACACAGATGCTGAATCTCAGATGTAGATGCTGAAACACAAATGCTGAATCTCAGATGTTGAAACG
>ML786395.1:705636-718298 GCA_009831015.1 Picea engelmannii | reverse complement strand
TATGAGTTGGTGCTCATAAAAGATGAGATGTAACGAAGTTGAAGCTTGCTGAACATCTTAAGAAGACGAGGTTTTTTCCCTGGTTGGGTTTCCTCTTGAAAAATCTGTGTCTCATTCTTGTGAATGAATGTTGTGTGTGATTGCTGTTCGTTATACTATCTGCTTTATGTTTATAACTCTGAATTTCACAGTAAAGACTCACTGCCACTAAGATTAATGATTCAAAGTGAAGAGTAAATCGTTAATAATCTACACTAACTGATTCACCCCCCCCTCTCAGTTAGTTCATACCTGTAACAGTTAAAAAATGAAACAGTGGTCTGGGGATTATACCAAGAGTCACGAACATAGTTCTTTTCCTGTGTCAAGATCGTTAAAAAATGAAACAATTTCCCCCTCTTTGTTTGAGTCAAGTCCTTCGTCTAGTATTTGAAGATTTGTTTCATCTACCTTTGCAGAAGCATCGAAGCTTGGGGGCCAATGCTTTCAGCCTCTTGCTGAAGTTAAGCCGCTAGTTTCTTAATCTAGGGGCTAAGTACCAGTCATCCCTTTGTTATCCATTGGGAAGTCCAAGCATAGTTTTCTATAGTTCAAGCTTGTGTAAAAATTAAACCACCTAACTCAAGCATAGTTTCCTCTAGTTCAAGCTTGTGTAAAAATGAAAACAGGTCTAAGCATAGTTTTGTTTAGTTTTTAAGCTTGTGTAAAAAATAAAATCTATCCCAAGCATAGTTTTGTTTTGTTTTAAAGCTTGCGTAAAAATGAAAACAATCTCAAGCTTAGTCTTTGTTCTTTATTATACTCGTAAATACATGAGAATAAATTACCGAGCTTAGTCTTTGTTCTTTCTCATGCTCATAAATCAATGAGAATGTAACCGAGTAACATTTTATCACTTTTTCGGACTCGTAAAGGTTATACAAAAAAGGAACCCCTTGGGGTTCCCTTTAAGCTCTTTTCAGACTCTCTAAACATGAAAAGATTTCTGAGAGATATTGTTCTTTTCACTCTCGTTAAAGTATTAGAAAGCACGTCTGTTGAGCGATAGTTTATCTCTTTTTTGGTATCATCAGAATACTTTATGAAAAAGGAACTGAGAGAGTTCTCTTTAAGTGTTTTTCAGACTCTCTAAATATGAAAAACCTATATTTTCTCTCTTTGGACTCATAAAACAAACATCAAAAGGCCCGTATGGGACCAAACCACTCCTTCCTAGGGTTCATTAAACATACTCTGAGGGACTCATCCAAAGGATGATCTTACATCAACAAGCATATGTTATCCTCCTCAAGCTTGTGTAAAAATAAAGAGGTACTCACCAGAAATGGTGGGGAAAAACTTGGGAAAGAAATGTGTCTAAACCTGTATTCTATGGAAGAGTCACCTTTGAACATGACACCCTTTCATTCGCTTTGTGTATAGGTTGGAAAATTCGCTTGTCTCTTGATCATACTCCTTTATAAGATTACAAATTGGCCTGTGATCCCTGTTGTTGAGTTAGTGTTTCCAAGACAATTGTCGTGTCGTCAATATGTTCAAAATAAGTCTAAACCAAAAAGCCTTCTATTGTGTCGGCCATGTCTAAAGTCTTGAAGCCTTCTATTTTGTTGGCCATCACTGACTCAGTCCTAAATCATTTGTTACTCTGATCTACTTCAAATCTTGTTACCTGTTTCATGTCATTGATGTGGGATACATTAAAGCCCTCATGTGATGAGTCTTTTCCTGTCAACTTCAATTCATTATCCAAGAAGTAGACTTAGAAACTAATTGGTACCTTGGGATTTGCATGCCTTAATGGAAATTTTCCTCGCTTTCGACAGTGGGTTTTCATTATTGACACCTGATTGGAAGATTCCTCCAAGTGTTCGACCTCATCTCATTGATTCACACCCATTGGATTGTACTAGAGTACCTTGGGAGTCATTGACATTAAGGGTGATTTCCCTCGCA
Source organism: Picea engelmannii (assembly GCA_009831015.1). Taxonomy (NCBI): domain Eukaryota; kingdom Viridiplantae; phylum Streptophyta; class Pinopsida; order Pinales; family Pinaceae; genus Picea; species Picea engelmannii. The sequence goes on along the minus strand of ML786395.1, from coordinate 716,345 downwards.
CTTGTTAATGGTATTCATTAATGACCGATAATCAAGTGGTTTCTACCATGTTCGACTTCAACACATGTATTCACATGGTTTGATTCGTACTATAGAGTGGTGGAGATGAAGACCCTAGATCTTTTCTAAACAGATTCAGGTTGCCTTGGAGTATATTCAGTTTGTACTATTGCATAGATCCACATTGTATGTCTCGTGGCTATGTTCAAATTTGAGTCTTTAACACATAAATCCACAGTGTATTTTTGGTGGCTATGTTCAGATTTGAGTCATATTGGCATGGATCCACAGTGTATGCTTGGTGGCCATGACCTGTCTTCCTTGACATGGATCTTTGCATGTCAACATTTATGCTTTGAGTCATTAGTATTCTAAGTATGGGAATGCCTACCTCAGTGATGATATATTATTGTATTGTATTTCCTTGTTTGTTGGCAGGTTTCTGACCAACATGTTCCTTGTTCCCTACACACACTCAACAAAGTAAATCAACTATCACTCTGTTCTAACTTCATACTTTGGGGGGCTCTCTGTTACACATTAATTTCATCACCCTTATAACCATTAATGATGTAAACCTATCTTTTTCCTTCAGAGGGGCCAGTGGCCTGAATTCCTAGAGAAAGAAGGAAGAAAAACTTTCACTAAGAGAAGAAGTTGTATTTTCCTTTGAAAAAAACCTATTAAGGAGGATTTCCACAGGCTTCTATATACACAGAGCGGAAATTCATGGTTTCTGCATGCTGCACTATAGCCAAGGTGAGGAAATTCCCAGTTTCCGCAGGCTTCACTATAGCCAGGATGAGGGAATTACTGGTTTCCGTAGGCTGCACTATATATAGGTTGCGGAGTTTCCGCAAGATGCACTATAGCTAGGGTGTGGAAATTCATGTATGTGGGAAAAATGAGCATCTTCTCGATGCTTCTAGAAGGAGAATATTCTATGGTGAGGTGGCCTCCGAATGGTTTTGATCTTACTCACTTTCATGATTTAGTGGGATCATCCTAACCTCCTCACCTTATCCTCTTCATCTTATAAAAGGAGAGGATCTCTCATGGAGAAAGTTAGCTTGATGAGGGTTTGAGTTGGATTAAGCTTGGGAAATTTATGTTGGCTTTGATATTTTCTTTGTCAAGATAGATTGTGAGTAGCTATCAGATACACAATCTCATAATCCATTGGAGTAAGAAGTGTGTGGGAAGCAAGGAATTGTTGGAATGAACCCGACGACATCAAGGCATCTAGTTGTATCTTTCTTCCACATTATATAATACAGTGGCATGTTTCTTTCTCATAAAACAATTCTCATTTTATTTCATGACTTCTTGATCACATGCATATGTTTTCATTGAATATACTATTGTTTCTTTCACTTTGGTTGGTTTGTGTCTCACTGTAGGATCATTCTCACAAGAGCGTCGCAGAGAAACATGAACAAAAAATACATAAGGAAGTGGAATTTAAAGGTATGTCTCTCATCTTTTGTTTGGTAGTAAATTCGATGACTAGAGCCTAGGTAAAGTGCCATGTTCTTTCTTGTTTTGTTCTATATCTAGGTGGATCTAGGGAGATTAGTTTATGTCCACATTTACCAATTTATCCAATAACAAAATTATGGGTTCATAGATGGTTCAATCCCCGGTGGATTCGCCAATTTTGTTATTGGATAAATTGGTATATGCAGACATAAACTAATCTCCCTAGATCCACCTAGATCTAGAACAAAACAAGATAGAACATGGAACTTTCCATAGGCTCTAATCATTGAATTTACTACCAAACAAAAGATGAGAGACATACCTTTAAATGTCACTTCCTTATGTCTTTGTTGTTCCTGTTTCACTCTAGCACTCTTGTGAGACTGATCCTGAAGTGAGACACAAACCAACCAAAGTGAAAGCAACAATAGTAATTCAATGACAACCTATGCCTGTGATCAAGGATTCACACAATAAAATGAGAATGATTTTATGAGAAAGAAACATGCCACTGTATTATATAATGTGGCAGAAAGATACAACCATATGCCTTGATGTCGTCAGGTTCCTTCCAACAATTCCTTGCTTCCCACACACTTCTTACTCCAATGGATTCTGAGACTGTGTATCTGATAGCTACTCATAATATATCTTGACAAATAAAAGATAAAAGCCAACATAAATTTCCCAAGCTCAATCCAACTCAAACCCTCATCAAGCTAAATTTCTCCATGAGAGATCCTCTCCTTTTATAGGCTGAAGAGGATAAGGTGAGGAGGATAGGATGATCCCACTAAATCATGAAAGAGAGTAAGATCCAAACCGTTTGGAGGCCACCTCAGCATATATGCTTCTCCTTCTAGAAGCATCGAGAAGACGCTCATTTTTCCCACGTACAAGAATTTCTTCACCCTAGCTACAGTGCATCCTGCGGAAACTCCGTAGCCTAGCTATAGTGCAGCCTGCAGAAACTAGGAATTTCCTCGTTCTGGCTATAGTGCAGCCTACGAAAACCAGGAATTTCCTCACCCTGGCTATAGTGCATCCTTCGGAAACCAGGAATTTCCGCACTCTGCGTATATAGGAGCCTGCAAAAATCCTCCTTAATAGGGTTTTTTCAAAGGAAAATACAACTTCTTCTCTCAGGGAAAGTTCTTCTCCCTTATTTCTCTAGGAATTCTAGCCACTGACCCCTCTAAAGGAAAAAAATAGGTTTACATCATTAACGGTCATAAGGGTGACGAAAATAATGTGTAGCACCATCACTACCCTCTAATTGGAGGTTTTGCACACCCCTATCTAAAGAAACAAATGGGGTAGTTCAATGGAACAAGTCGAAAAAACACTTGAGTAGTAGGCCCTCTGCATGCTTATTGATTCTTATGGGAAGCAGAAACCCCACAAGCTTAATTTCATGATTGAAAATCCAACCCTGCCATTCCATAGGTACAAAGAGTATGGTCCTTTCCTCAAGGAACCCCTGCACCTAAAGAACCTAAGTTAAAATTCAAAGGAAAATCTACAATGCCAATATATCATGCATTTTTGTTATAGGAGCCATAGTACATAAATTTAGTTGAAAATATGAGTTAGAAAAATTTTATAGGCACCCCTTGAGGGGATTGTTTTCCACATATGGAGCCACTAAAATTTTTATTCCTTAAAATTACATGTCAACGTTTTTAGTGATTTTCATATGCAAATATTGGAAATTCAACAACTCACCCTTGTATTCTCCCTATGTTTCCCTCAAGCTCTCTCTCTCAGTTCCCTCCATGAGTTGTGTCTCCTTCCTAACCCTTCCCTCAAGATCTCTCTCCTAGCCAGTTCCCTCTTCGAGCTCTCTCTCTCCTTCATAACCTTTCTCATGAGATCTCTCTCCCAATGCCCTTTCTTCTATGTCTCCTGTTGGTTGTGGAGCCTGATTATCTTCCTGATTCAGAGGTATTTTACTTTCAGCCTTGTTTATACCCCATGAAGTATTTACACCACATAATTATGTACACTCTTCCATGCGGGGGAGTACAGAGGGGGAGTACCCCCTCTGCAGGGTCCGGGGGGGCTATCCCTTGGGATGGGGGGTCTGGGGGAAAGCAGACCCCCAACGACGGTTTGCAGGCGAAGCCCCCAAAGGAAAAATTTCCTTGTAAATATATATTATAATTTCATTGTAAATTTGGACCATTCATTATAAGGTCACAGATCTAATGGTAGAGATTATGTTAGGGATTTTTCCCTAGAAGTCAACCCTCTTTTATGAGGGAAATGTATTGCGTCTATGATTGATAGAGAATATTGTATTCTGAGATAGGAGACTGTAAGAAAAAGAAGAGGATGTTACAATGGGTTTGCTGTAGGTTGTATCCCTTCATATGATGGATAATAATAAAGGAAGGACCTAGCAATATATTTGGTTGACATAGCCCACATTGGGTGAACCACATAAATCTGTGTCTCTATTGTATTGTGTATCTTATGTGTTTTGTTTCTGAATTTGTTTTATTTTATTTCTCCACGGTCCTTTTTTTCTAACATCTCCTTCCTTCTCCAACATTCCCTCCAACTCACAAGTCATAACATGCCCTAGTCTCTTCTCTCTTCAAAGAAATGAAGTTTCCTCAGACTGTTTTGATCGGATTTCACTCACATCGATGAAATGGAGAAATGTATATCTCCCAATTCCCTTCCTTCTCTATCTCCTTCATTCTCTAGCATCCCCTCCAACTCACAAGTCGCAGTGTTCCCTAGTGATCTCCTCGTGCTTGCAAGAAATGAAGTTTCCTCAGACTGGTTTGATTGGCTCTCACTCACATCGATGAAATGGAGAAATGTATATTGAAATGATATGGAAACCATGTATATTAACAATATATTCTCCTTTTCATTATTTTCGTTCCATAAAATATCCCTTCTAAATTTTAATCCATCACCTATCAAGAGGTGGAATACCATGTCACACTTAATGGGGTAGGAAATTTTTGTGACTTAACAACCATTATGCAATTACTTATTCAAAAATTCCCCTTAGAGGTGTGATAGTCCAAAAGGGGAAAATGATACACTTAGGGTAATTGCATCCTAGTGGAGACAATAAAAATGCCCAAATTTCATCGATCTAGCAAGGCCCCATTGACAATCCAAAGAATAGTAATTATCCATTCTAGCTATAAGTATAAATATACATGTATTTGAACTTAGTTGATCATAGAGACACCTTTTACAGTTCAATATGGAGGATATGTGTAATGTAACATAACAATGAATTCAATGTACATCGATCAAATATAATAGCTACAAAAAAAAATGTGTGAAGTTGGGCCTGATTCACATTATAAACTAGTCTAGATGCATATTAACCTAGAATATACCAATCATTGAGAGAGATCAAATAATTTGAGACGAAAACCTCTTTTAGAGTGAAAAAACCTGGGTAAAGTTTTGTATGTCAGGGGATTTGATCCTTCTTGACACTTGATATATCCTAGGATATAAAGATAAATCTAGGTTGGTTAACAATAACAACACTATTGTGATAGATAATAACTAAGTTAGTTATCATTTAATCTTGTGTTATTAGAATATTTATCCAAACCAACAACGATGTCATTATTGAAATAATATATCCTAGATAACAAAAGAAGACATTATTCCAATGCTTGATCCTATATAACAACAAAGACATAGTTGAAATGATCAATTCTAGCGAACGTTGACACTATTGCAATAGTTTATCCAAGAGAGAAAAAATGATAAACTAAATTTACTTTGCTTAGGTGGACAAGGTCCTTGTCCCAAGTCTTACTCAAGCAAGGTCTAGGTCCTAAAATTTGTTTATATAGGTAATTATTAATGTGAAACATGCCTATTATATAATGAGTAACCACCATTGGATCTTTGGCCAATATAAATTTCATAAACATCAACAATGTCAAAATCCATAGAAGGTCTCTATTCCTTTGTGGAGTAAGGATCATCCTCATAGAAATGTCATGGAAAAACTAATGCCACTAATGTCTTCCTTCTTCATTGATGAATTTTCATGAGCACTGAAAACAATTATGTGCATGGAATATATTCATGTTCATCATATTATAAGTTTATATGTGTTGCATTCACATGAAAAATCCAAGACTTAAAATATAGATGGAATCTTGATTTATAAGTAGGACAATGACTAATTATATAACATAACTCTTGAATGAATGGTTTATTCATCAAGAATTAGAATAGAGGTTCTTGATTGTTTTTATTATGCTTAGATGATTTATTCCTAAAACTCTAAAGACAAAATACTCACTTATAGATCACAAGAAATGGTTGTGTTAAGGAATGGTTTGGTACCAATTTGCATTCAAACAATGAAGATCCTTATTAACAATGGCATAGTATTTTAAGTGGTCTAGATTTGTTCTGCAAATTATTACAATAATAATATGGTATCTACAAAAACCACAAAGATGAATATGAAGAACTAATTTTGTAGAAATTGTAGGAAATTTGCAAGAAGAAATATATTGCCTTGCAAGAATCTCATGATCGACTTCCTAAACAATCAAATGCCTTACAACTATTGCTTCTCTATTGTGAACAGAAATGGAATATTGAATGATTAGCTATTGACCATATTCCACTTATTTTCCACCCAGTTATAGACCATTCTCTTATGTGGGTATAATATGAATATTTGAGTATTGAAACCCTCCCATACTGTCATGAAGGCATGCATCTATTGCAACCATGTCAAATTTCAATGACTACAGGAAAAGTTTGAGAAAATTTCAATGTTGACCCCATTAACTGGTCACTTTGCGGGGTCGAAGAGAATCAACACTTATTCTAGTAATCAACATTGTTCATGTGCCTATATCTAATTGGTCTTCTCTTTGGTCACCTTTTCCTTCTCAGTTCTCACGTGACCATGTCTTATTTGACCCCTTTACATGACCTAACCTCGATAAATATTTATGGACTATATCGCAAGTTTGTCAAAACACACTAATACTCGATAGATAAGTACTCAAAAATTTTCACAAGCTTCGTTAGTTATTTGATATTATCTTTGATGTTTTCTCTCATCTAAACTATTGACCATATTCACATTATTGGCCACCCAGTTACAAACCATTCTCTTATGTGTGTATAATATGAGTAATATTTGAGTCTTGAAACCCTCCCATATCGTCAAGGCATGCATCTAGTGTAACCATGTCAAATTTCAATGAATACAAGAAACATTTGAGAAAATTTCAATGTTGGCCCCATTAACTGGTCACTTTGTGGGGTCGACAAGAATCAACACTTATTCTAGTAATCAACACTGGTCATGTGACTATATCTAATTGGTCTTCTCTTTGGTCACCTTTTCCTTCTCATTTCTCACACATACATGTCTTGTTTGACACCTTTTCATGACCTAACCTCAATAAATATTTATGGAATATATCTAGTGCAACCATGCCAAATTTCAATGACTACAGGAAAAGTTTGAAAAAATTTCAATGTTGGGCCCACTAAATTTTTCAAGACGGCCTGGGAAAGGTTGGGTGTCCAAATGCAATGCAAGGTGAGTTTGTAAGAGGGGATCCCACATGAGGAATCATAATGAAAAAAAGGCAGGGTGCCCAAGGCAAGGCAAGGCGAGTTAGCAAGAGGGGAACCCACAAGAGGAAACATAAAAAAAACTAGGCAAAGTGCCCAAATGCAACACAAAGCGAGTTGGAAAGAGGTGCACCCACCCACAATAAATACATGGAAACGACCACACAATGGATAACTAGGAAAGAAGATGATTCAAATGTCAGATAAGGAGCAATTTTGGCTTTGACTTGACTTTTTCAAGATAGCCTGGGCATGGTTGGGTGCCCAATGCAATGCAAGGTAAGTTTGCAAGAGGGGTGCCCACATGAGGAATCATAATGAAAACAAGGCAGGGTTCCCAAAGGAAAGGCAAGGTGAGTTGGAAAGAGGGGTTCCCACAAGAGGAAACGTAACAAAAATGAGGTAGAGGACCCAAACACAATGCAAGGCGAGTTGGAAAGAGGTGTTCCCACCCACATGAAAGAAACAAAAACGACCACACAAGGGAGAAATAGGAAAGAAGATGAGTCATATGCCGGATAAGGAGCAATTTTGGCTTCAACTTAACTTTTTCGAGATGGCTTGGGCAAGGTTGGGCACCCAAACACAATGCAAGGTGAGTTTGCAAGAGACTCCACAACCAAGTCTACTAGTGTGAAAGGAAAGAAATTACCAAGACAATTAGAGCATCAACATAATCTAACCATCCATGACTACATCACTAATAGTCTCATCAAATGTAATCACAACCCCTAGGCCATCCAAAGATCAACTTGTAAACCTACCTTTGTGATGAAAATCACAAGAGAGTGTAGGCCTCATGTAAAATGAGGGGTAACACTAGCAACACAAACTGGATAATTTTGAACATAATCATAATTTCATTCCTCTTGCCAATGCCAATTTTTGGTAGGTTTGATTCCTAGCTTGCAACCCCAATGGATGAACCATCAATAAATTGACTTCATTAACTCAAGTGGCTCTATTGTTGATTCTCTTAGTTAAAGTGGATTTAACCACTTTGTTTGATTATCGAATTACCAAGTCGAGTTGATGTCACAGAAGATTCAATTAAACCACCACAAATGTCATGCACTGACCCTGCATAATGAGCAGTGAATGGGGACAATGTTGAAATTTATTCAATGTGCCTGTATGCATCAAAATTTGAAATGATTAGACTAGACACATGCATTGACGATATGGGAGGGTTTCAATACTCAAGGATGTATGATGTCCCCACATAAACTTTGAGATCGTCCACATTTGCATCAACGTTCATCGTGAACCTCTCATTGTCATCATTCGTCATTCCCTTCTATAGAATCATTGTTAAAACTATCTTGAAATTTGACATGGAACGTCCAATGCACCCATCACAAATTTCTTCCACCGAACCCGAACAGTGAGCAGTGAATGGGGCCAACGTTGAAATTTTTTCAATCTGTTCTTGTATGCATTGAAATTTTGCATGGTTAGACTAGATAGTTTCCTTGATGGTATGGGAGGTTTTCAATACTTAAGGATGTTTGATGTCCCCACATAATATTTGAGATCGTCCATGTTTGCATCAACATTCAATATAATGGATGTCTCATTGTCATCATTCGTTATTTCCATGTATATAATCTTTGTCGAAACTCTCTTGAAACATCATGGCACTTCCAATACACCCATCACTAATGTCATCTTGCATCGACTTCACATAGAAAGAAGTGAATGGGGCCAACATTGAAATTTCTTCAAACTTTGCATGTATGCGTCAAAATTCGACATGGTTAGACTAGAAACATGCCTTGACGATATGGGAGGGTTTCAAGACTCAAGGATGTCTGATGTCCCCACATAATCTTTGAGATCATCCATGTTTGCATCAATGTTCATAATGGATGTCTCATTGTCATCATTCGTCGTTTCCATATGTATATTCTTTCTTGGAAGTCTCTTGAAATTTAATGGAACTTCCAATTCACCCACCACAAATGTCATGCACCGACCCCACATAGTGAATAGTGAATGGGTCCAACATTGAAATTTCTTCAATACATTCCTATATGCGTCAAAATTTGACATGGTTAGAATAGACACATGCCTTAACAGTATGGGAGGGTTTCAAGACTCAAGGATGTATCATGTCCCCACATAATATTTTAGATCATCCACATTTTCATCAACTTTCATCATACATGTCTCATTGCCAATGTTTTTCATTCCCTTCTATATAATTGTTGTCAAAACTATCTTGAAATTTGACATGGACCAAACTATCCATGTCAAATTTCGGTGCATGTCAAATGTGAACAAAGTATCCATGTCAAATTTTGGTGCACACAGAAACATTTTGAAAATATTTCAACATTGGCCCCATTCACAGGTCATTGTTTCCCATCATGTACTGTTAAGCCCTAATATTGGCTCATTACCTCTTAATTGGGGCATATTATATGAGTAATGTTATTTTATTTATGTCGGCTTTAGGCCATTAGTCGTAATTATACCTCCTAGTCTCCTATATATACCAAGGAGACATTTTCATTTTGAATCATCTTGTACTTAAACTTTTAAGTGGGGTAAAAGGAGGTTTCCTCCTAGAAGAGGCTTATTATTTGAAATTATCTCTTTTTCAAGGCGTTGAGTAATTTTTCTGAGGTTTTTCTATGCTATATTGATGTTTGGTTCTTAAAATATGGTATCAGAGCTCAAGGTCTTGGGGTTTCGCTGCTACATCTGAGACACCTTGGAAGTTTTTCTATAACTTTTTTTCTACAATGTTTCAGTGCAATGATCCCAAGCCATTATGCAAGGATCATCACTATTTTGGTGTCTTTTTAAAACTTTTTCTGCGTGAGGTATTTCGTCAAACACTTTGTTGATCTACCCTTTAGATGTGTTTATGTGTGTGTATGCAGAAAATAACAGAAAGAGATAACCATGGAACATACCTCAACCATATGCAATAAGATAGACAAGCCAAAACATCTCAATTCTTCTTTATTCATAAAATAGAGAAACCTGCTACAATGAAGATGTCGATCTGGAATGCTCAACAGATGGCCAAGAAGATAGACAATAGATAAGAGCTGCTACAAAATGCTCCCGCTAATACAAAATAATGCCTCCAAAGGCTGAATAAGAAATGAAGATCAATACAAGCAGATCTGAATGCAAAACTCTCCAGCTGAAGAATGCCACGCTCCAATAGAAGGCTGAAACCCTCAATAACTCGGCCTTGCTACCAAAAGTGTCCAATCACCCTAATAAATATGCCAACTGATAGATCGGGTGATGGTAAGAATAACCCAGGTGTCTGAATCTCCAAGATCCCTCTCAATCTCCGTAGATCTGAGTTTCCCACTGAATGGGGTGCCCCACTAAATGACTGAAACCCTAGCTGGTTCGGCCCTGATGAAGGTGGCCTCCAAATGCTCTGAAACTCTCCAAGAATATAGATCGGGCGATGGTAATAATAACCCAGGTGCATGAATCTCCAAGCTCCCTCTCAATCTCCGTAGATCTGAATTTCCCATTGAATGGGGTGCCCCACTAGATGACTGAAACCCTAGCTGGTTCGGCCCTGATGAAGGAGGCCTCCAAATGCTCTAAAACTCTCCAAGAATATAGATAGGGCTATGAGAATCCCGTGGGAGAATTTT
>ML786395.1:671836-692022 GCA_009831015.1 Picea engelmannii | reverse complement strand
AGTCTTTTATACAGAAGCATCCAGAGTTACTCAAGCATTGCGGACAACACTTGTCTCAAGGGGAGGGGCATGTTAAGCCCTAATATTGGCTCATTTCCCCTTAATTGGGGCATATTATATTAGTAATGTTATTTTATTTATGTTGGCTTTAGGCCATTAGTTGTAATTATACCTCCTAGTCTCGTATATATGCCAAGGAGACATTTTAATTTTGAATCATCTTGTACTTGAACATTTAAGTAGGGTAAAAGGAGGTTGCCCCCTTGAAGAGGATTATTATTTGAAATTATCTCTTTTTCAAGGCGTTGAGTACTTTTTCTGATGTTTTTCTATGCTATATTGATGTTTGGTTCTTAACATGTACTCTAGACCTAGTACAATGTCTTTTAATAGTTGTTTCCTTTAAAATTCGACTGAGAAAATTAAAATGAAATGAGGATGATATGAGACAATATATAGAGTGGTTCTATGAGTGGTCTTTGAGTATAAATATGAATGAATGAACTTCTCTTGGTTTCGAGAATAATTTATTCTCTACTAAACAAGGCCAACCATGTGAAGATGGAAGCTCATATGGACCCTCCCCCCCTCACATCGCTCTCAATTCCCAAATACCCAATCTATAAAATAGAAATTAAACAAAACAAACATAATAATCATGCATAGAAACTACCAAAATGAAAAATGAAATAAAAATTAAAAAACATGTAATTAACCCACATAAAAAATTATTGAAAGAGAATAATTCATACAAATTAAAATATCTAGTTGCGTACCTCATTGACCAATGCAACATTTGTATCATCTTTCTTCTACATCTTCTTCTTGATCATCCAACTCGACATTTGTATCAACATCTGGTTCAAAAACAATGTTGAAAGGATTAATGATATCATCATCATCATCAATGCCATTTTCGAGCATATCTTCATTGATATCATCATCAATAATTGGCATATTGTCTCCTATGCCTAGTTCATCTTCTTCGTCTTCTTCATCTATTGACCCATATTGTTTATTCTCTATCTCTACATCATCTTCTTCTTCAATATCATCTTTTTCATCTACACTATACTTTAATGGCCTTCCTCTTGGATCATATCTAACAACAAATGACCAATCCCTCTTACCTGGAACCTTTGTGTAAAATACTTGTTCACATTGACTTGGAAAAACATAGCGGTCATTTTCTTTTTCAAAAAATGTTGTTTTAATCATCGGAAATATGTTGGCATGTTGAATAACGGTTCTTTCCTCATTGTGCTCATGCATTTGTAACCTATACAATTTTAAATCGAACAAAACTAATTTGAAGGAATTAAAGTCACACTCAATTATATCATTCAAAAACCCATAATATCTATTTTCAGATTCTCGAGGGCATCTGTCACTCCTAGAGAAAACATTAGTGACCTGGAATACTGTAGTTATCCCACTATCAAAAAATTTTCTGGTTTCATCCAACTATTCGATGTGAAACTTACGACCATTGCACCACATATCCTTGTGGTGTTTCAACTGCAATATGCCAGACATGTAAAATATGCATTGCCAATTAATAATAAACAAATATATATAACTTGGAAAGTATAATAAGAAAAAAATACACCTACAATCACATTAATATAATATAAAATAACTGAATAAAATGGGTGAATTTGCTTGCCTTTCCATCTTTCGAACAATATGCTAAATCCATTTCCCTCTGCGTAACATCAGAATCTCCATTATGACGAGCTTCTATAACCAATTCAGACAATTCTTTCCATGATAACCTACCTCCATGGCATTCTTTACATCTATCATTCCATACCTTCATCCAATCAAGATTGTTTGCAATGTATAAATGTAGTGCATCTTAATCTTGAGCAACTTGTTGATACTGAGAGGGGGGAAAATCAGTATCAAGTACAATTTAAAACATTTTTCAACTTATACTTAAACCATTCAATTATATCCAATGAGAAATGAATAATAGTATAAGAGTTACACCAATACACCACAATACACCATGCACAATATATGAGAAATAATCAATAGTTATTGTTCAAGGGAAGTAATGACTTCCAAAGGTAGCTACAGCTTCCAAGTGTAAAGGGAGGGAGAAAACTCCAAGACGAAGATACAATCCTCCAATATCAAGAGAGAGTTGAACTCTCCATCCTTCACCCTTCCTTCCACCCAAGAATATACGAGAGATAATAAAACTTCACATTAAATCATCACCATCAACCAACCATCACATAGAACCTGATAATGCTTCCTGAGACTTCTTTAATTTCTACAATTATTCAATTATTGGAATACTCTGATCTTGTAGATAATATTATTCAGTTTATTCTCTGAAAATTCCCCAAGTTTCACTCCTTGAATCCTCCCCAAAAATAAGTTATAGAGAGAATGGTAGACCTTGTTCAATTCTGGTTTATTCAGGAGACCGAACTTGTACAGAATGCCCCGCGCTCAATATTTAACATACGATTCTAAAACCCACACACAAGAAACTAAAGTCCATAATATTTCCAATGCAATTTTTTCCATGTCATTTGGATTCTCTATGAAGAAGTTATGATTGTTTTACCCAGAACACCTGTTTATTTACTAGCTTTAGGACTAGTAAAAAACCCTATCTTCCACAGAGTGTATCTCCATAATTATAGAAAATCAAGAGATGAAACTTTTACCATAGGTACCTTCATATGTCTTCTCAATACCATAGCAATTTAACCATATGAATCGTTCTAGAAAAACAGTTATAGAAAAAATGGTAAGATGACCTGAAAATAACATACCTTAGAACACATCACCAAAAGACTTCATCCTCCCTTGAAATCCGACCTTCTTTACTTCTAATTTCCTCTGAAATTTGAATTTTGTATCAAATGAATGTATAATGATATTTATTTATACCATTTATATTACTTTCTTTTAACATTAGGTCCAACCTGACACTTTCTTATTTTGTAATTCTTTTCTTTAATTATCTTCAGGGCCTACATGTACTTCCTTCTTCAATTCACTTTGTTATCTTCAAAAATTCATTTCTCCTCAACCATGAGGATGCACATGACATGCCACATACCACCAGAAACAACATGATGTATACTATCCATCCATGGGTGTTGTATATGTATGTGCATTTTCCTTCATGTCCAAATACCTTCATCAATCTTGCGGTCCAAAACCCATGACTAGGGTTGACATCAATGACAACAACCAATATTCCAACAATATCCCCCTTCGTCATTGATGGAAACACTCATGGTCCCCCTATCATCATGATCCCAATTTATCTCCACCTTTGACATTAATGGCAAAGGGTGGGGCTGCTCCCCCTGACTTTAATGGCAAAAGGTAACTCTCTTCTTTGGGGTTGCTCCCCCTAAACATATAGCACTTAATAACACTTCATTTTTATGGTCTCTTTCTTCTTTGGATATTTTTTGTGGTTTTAGGACATATATGTTACTTGGTATTCTTGTTGCATTTGCAACCAATCTTCCTGAGTTATTTTCTCTGATTTTACATTTTCGGGAGTTAAATGTAAGAGTGTATCCTTGATCACACATTTTATTAACACTGAGTAGATTATGCTTCAAGTCTTCAACCAATAGGACTTTTCCTGCTTTTACATTTTTAGTTCCAAGCTTTACAATTCCTTTTCCAAGTATTTTGGTAGATGATTCATCTCCAAATGCAACATTTCCACCCTTTTTCTTCAAGCTAACAAATTTTCTTTGATCTCCGGTCATATGAGATGAGCACCCATTGTCTATGCACCATTCATCTTCTTCTTTGCATTCTTTAGCGACAAATTCTATTCGACAATTTTCATTGTGTGGAATTTCTTTCCTTTTCCATGTTGTAGTTGGTATACATAATTTTGGCATACAATTATCTTCCTTCATCTCTCTGCAATCTCGTGCTTTGTGACCAAGATTATTGCACTTGTAACATACAATATTTTGATCCATTAATGGGTCAAATGGAGTATAATTTATGGTGATAGGTCTATGAACATTTCCATATCTACTATTTTCACCATTCATGTAGCTTGCATAGTTATTCCTTTCATTTATTCTACAATTTATTTCCTTGTGTCCAAAATTTCCACAAGTATAACAATGTCCAAGAAAGAAATTTCGATACCTGGGCATAAGTGATATTCTTTGTGGTCTGGTCCATCTAGGTTCATGATCTATTCTTCTGTAGTTTCCTTCATAATGATTTCTTTCATACCTGATGGGAGAGGATCTTCTTAATGTCTCATTCTTTCTGAATTCTAATCTTCTATCTTGTTGTTCAACTTGTTCTGGAATGTTGGTTTCATCATTTTCAACTTCCTTTTCTTGTTTTGTTGTCTTCAAACTGTCATTGTATCCTAGTCTTGTCTTGTCGTTTGGAGATCTTTGATTGCTAAGGATCTCATCTAATGTTTCAATGTTTTTTTCAAACTTCTTCAAATTTTCTATTGTCAATAGGAGCTCCCCTTTTGTGTGATCCAATTCTTCTTTCAATTTCTCATCATCTTATAATTATTTCTTCAATCTATTAATGGTATTTTCAAGCTTGTAATTATCTTCTTCACAACTACTCAATTCACCTTTTAGTATTATGTTTGTGTTTCTAAGGTTTCTATTTTAAGTTTCAACATACTTCAAATTTTCAAGATTCTCATCTTCTTATTCACTCTCTGTGTTGTCTTTGTATCCCCAAAAGGAATCAAGGTTGGTTTCTTCATCTAAATCTTCTTCACAAATGATTTCATCTTCTTTAGAATTATTGTGATCATCATCCTGGGTTTCTTGGGTTATGAAGAGGGCTTCTCCTCCATCATTATCTTCTTCATCACTCTCACCTGAGGAGATGTCATCATCCTTGGATTAGAAGCTCTTTTTATTGTTGAGACTTCTCTTTTCATAGTAGCAGTTTTCAACAATATTTCCTATTCTACCACAGTTAAGCATTTGAGAGGATAATTACCTTTGTATCTTCCACTTCCCTTCTGGAACCTTCTTACGAAATTTTTTGTTTCTTCATCAAGGTTTTTATCCTTGTCTTTTGTCTTCTTTATGGCTTTAAAGGTTGCTTCATTGTTTGGCTGGTCACTTTTTGTACCTGTTCTCATTTCATATGCTATAAACGACCCATGTAATTCATCCATTTTCATTTTGGTCAAGTCCCTAGTTTCTTCAATGGTAGAGACCTTAGCATCATACTTCAAGAGAAGTGATCTCAACACTTTTTGTACAACCAAGGATTCATCGATATTTTCACCTAATCCTCTGTTAGAATTAACAACTTCATCAACTCTAAGGAAATAGGTTGCAATACCTTCCTTTTCATTCATCTTCAAATTTTCAAATTCTTCTCTATGTCGTTGAAGCTTGACCTGCTTAACTTTTGGATCACCTTCGTAGATGCTCTTGAGTTTTTCCCATACATCCTTAGCAGTGCTACAACCCATCACTTTTCTAGCAATGGTTGATGCCAATGCTGCTAGAATAACATGTCTGGATTTTGAATTACAACTCATAAGATCCTTCTCATTTGGATCAGTTGGAGCATTATTTGGGATTACATAGACATTTACAACTGAGTATGAAATGTATACTCCCAAAGACGTTAGGTAAGTTTTCACTCTATCACTCCAGTATGCATAATTTATTCCATCAAATTTTTGAATCCCATTTGAAATGTGCTCATGGTCATCCATCTCTACTCAGGATTTTCCTTCCAGTGGTTAAACTGTTCTGAAGGCAACCTAATTTGATACCAATTGTTTATACTGAGAGGGGGGTGAATCAGTATCAAGTACAATTTAAAAAAAAATTAAACTTATACTTAAACCATTCAATTATATCCAATTAACAATGAACAATAGTGTAATAGTTACACCAATACACCACAATACACCATGCACAATATATGAGAAATAATCAATAGTTATTGTTCAAGGGAAGGAATGACTTCCAAAGGTAGCTACAAATTCCAAGTGTAAAGGGAGGGATAAACCTCCAAGAGGAAGATACAATCCTCCAATATCAAGAGAGAGTTGAACTATCCATCCTTGACCCTTCCTTCTGCCCAAGAATATACAAGAGATAATAAAACTTCACATTAAATCATCACCATCAACCAACCATCACATAGAACCTGATAATGTTTTCTGAGACTTCTTCAATTTCTACAATTATTCAATTCTTGGAATAGTATGATCCTGTAGATAATATTATTCATTTTATTCTCTGAAACTTCTCCAATTTTCACTCCTTGAACCCTCCCCAAAAACAAGTTATAGAGAGAATGGTAGACCTTGTTCAATTTTGGTCTATTCAAGAGACCGAACGTGTACATAATTCCCCACACTCAATACTTAACATCATATTCTGAAAATTGTACACAAGAAAATACAGTCCATAATATTTCCAATGCAATTTTTCCCTCGTCATTTCGATTCTCGATGAATAAGTTATGACTATTTTACATGGAACACCTATTTATTGACTAGCTTCAGGACTGGTCAAAAACCCTATCTTCCACAGAGTGTATCTCCATAATTATAGCAAATCAAGAGATGAAAATTTCACCATAGGTAACTTGATATGTATTCTCAATACCATAGTAATTTCACCATCTCAATCATTTTAGAAAAAAAAGTTATAGAAAAATGGGTAAGATGACCTAGAAATAACATACCTTAGAACACATCACCAACAGACTTCATCCTCCCTTGAAATCCGGCCTTATTTACTTCTGATTTCGTTTGAAATTTGACTTTTGTATCAAATGAATGTATAATGATATTTATTTATACCATTTATGTCACTTCCTTTTAACATTAGGGCTGACCTGACACTTTCTTATTTTGTAATTATTTTCTTTAATTATCTTCAGGGCCTACATGTACTTCCTTCTTCAATTCACTTTGTCATCTTCAAAAATTCATTTCTTCTCAACCATCAGGATCCACGTGATGTGCCACATACCACCGAAAACAAAATTATGTATAATATCCATCCATTGGTGTTTTATATGCATGTGCATTGTCCTTCATGTCCAAATACCTTCATCAATCTTGCGGTCCAAAACCCATGACTAGGGTTGACATCAATGACAACAACCAATATTCTAACAATCTCACCCTTTGTCATTGATGGCAACGCTCATGGTTCTCGTCATCATGATCCCAATTTCTCTCCCCCTTTTACATCAATGGGAAAGGGTGGGGTTTCTCCCCCTGAATTTAAAGGCAAAAGGTAACTCTCTTCTTTGGAGTTGCTCCCCTTGAACATATAGCACTTAAAAACACTTCATTTTTATGTTTTGTTTCTTCTTTGGAGATCTTTCATGGTTTTAGGACATATATGTTACTTGGTCTTGTTGTTGCAGTTGCAACCAATATTCCTGAGTTATTTTATTTGATTTTACATTTTTGAGAGTCAAACGTAAGAGTGTGTCCTTGATCACACATTTTATTAACACTGAGTAGATTATGCTTCAATTTTTCAACCAATAGGACTTTTCCTGCTTTTACATTTTCACTTCCAAGCTTTACAGTTCTTTTTCCAAGTATTTTTGTAGATGAGTCATCTCCAAATGCAACATTTCCACCCGTTTTCTTCAAGATGACAAATTTTCTTTGATCTACGGTCATATGAGATGAGCACCCATTGTCTATGAACCATTCATCTTCTTCTTTGCATTATTTAGCGACCAATGTTATTCGACAATTTTCATTGTGTGGAATTTATTTCCTTTTCCATGTTGTAGTTGGTATGCAAACTTTTGGCATACGATTATCTTCCTTCATCTCTCTGCAATCTTGTGCTTTGTGACCAAGATTATTGCACTTGTAACATACAATATTTTGATCCATTAATGGGACAAATGGATTATAATTTCTGTTGACAGGTCTATGAACATTTCCATATCTACTATTTTCACCATTCATGTAGCTTTCATAGTTATTCCTTTCATTGATTCTACAATTGATTGCCTTGTGTCCAAAATTTCCACAAGTATAACAATGTCCAAGAAAGAAATTTTGATACCTGAACGTAAGTGATCTTCTTTGTGGTGTGGTCCATCTAGTTTCATGATCTATTCTTTTGTAGTTTCCTTCATAATTATTTCTTTCATACCTAATGGGAGAGGATCTTATTAATGTCTCATTCCTTCTGAATTCTAGTCTTCTATCTTGTTGTTCAACTTGTTCTGGAATGTTGGTTTCATCATTTTCAACTTCCTTTTCTTGTTTTTTTGTCTTCAAACTGTCATTGTATCCTAGTCCTATCTTGTCGTTTGGAGATCTTTGACTGCTAAGGATCTCATCTAATTTTTCAGTGCTTTTTTCAAACTTCTTCAACTTTTCTGTTGTCAATGGGAGCTCACCTTTTGTGTGATCCAATTCTTCTTTCAGTTTCTCATAATCTTCTAATTTTTTCTTCAAGCTATTAATGGTCTTTTCAATATTGTAATTCTCTTCTTCACAACTACTCAATTCACCTTTTAGTATTATGTTTGTGTTTCTAAGTTTTCTATTTTCAGTTTCAGCGTACTTCAAATTTTCAAGATTCTCATCTTCTTGTTCACTCTCTACATCGTCTTTATATCCCCAAAAGGAATCAAGGTTGGTTTCTTCATCTGAATCTTCTTCACAAATGTTATCTTCTTCTTTATAATTCTTTTGATCATCATCTTGGGTTTCTTGGGTTATGAAGAGGATTTCTCCTCCATGATTATCTTCTTCATCACTCTCATCTGAGGAGATGTCATCATCCTTGGAGTAGAAGCTCTTTTTATTGTTGAGACTTCTCTTTTTATAGTAGCATTTTTCAACAATATGTCTTATTCTACCACAGTTAAAGCATCTGAGAGGATACTTACCTTTGTATCTTCCACTTCCCTTCTGGAACCTTCTTATAAAATTTTCTATTTCTTCAACAAGGTCATTATCCTTGTCTTTTTTCTTCTTTATGGCTTTAAAGGCCGCTTCATTATTTGGATGGTCACTTTCTGTACCTGTTCTCATTTCATATGCTATAAGAAACCCATGTAATTCATCCATTGTCATTTTTGTCAAGTCCCTAGTTTCTTCAATGGCGGAGACCTTAGCATCATACTTCAAGAGAAGTGATCTCAACACTTTTTGTACAACCAAGGATTCATCGATCTCTTCACCTAATCCTTTGATAGCATTAAAAACTTCATCAACTGTAAGAAAATAGGTTGCAATATCTTCCTTTTCATTCATCTTCAAATTTTCAAATTTTGCTCTATGTCGTTGAAGCTTAACCTGCTTAACTTTTGGATCACCTTCGTAGATGCTCTTGAGTTTGTCCCATACATCCTTAGTAGTGCTATAGTCCATCACTTTGATAGCAATGGTTGGTGCCAATGATGCTAGAATAACATGTCTAGATTTTGAATTACAACTCATAAGATTCTTCTCATTTGGATCGGTTGAAGCATTATTTGGGATTACATAGACATTTACAACTGAGTACCAAATATATACTCCCAAAGCCGTTAGGTAAGTTTTCACTCTATCACTCCACTATGCATAATTTCTTCCATCAAATTTTTGAATCCCATTTGAAATGTGCTCATGGTCATCTATCTCTGCTCAGGATTTTCCTTCTAGTGGTTAAACTGTTCTGAAGGCAACCTGCTCTAATACCAATTGTTGATACTAAGAGGAGGGTGAATCAGTATCAAGTACAATTTAAAATCTTTTTCAACTTATACTTAAACCATTCAATTATATCCAATGATAAATGAACAATAGTATAAGAGTTGCACCAATACACCATGCACAATATATGAGAAATAATCAATAGTTATTGTTTAAGGAAAGTAATGACTTCCAAAGGTAGCTACAACTTCCAAGTGTAAAGGGAGGGATAAACCTCTAAGAGGAAGATACAATCCTCCAACATCAAGAGAGTTGAACTCTCCATCCTTGACCCTTCCTTCTGCCCAAGAATATATGAGAGATAATAAAACTTCACATTAAATCATCACCATCAACCAACCATCACATAGAACCTGATAATGCTTCCTACGACTTATTCAATTTATACAATTATTCAATTATTGGAATACTCTAATCCTTTAGATAATATTATTCAGTTTATTCTCTGAAAATTCTCCAAGTTTCACTACTTGAATCCTCCCCAAAAAGAAGTTATAGAGAGAATGGTAGACCTTGTTCAATTCTGGTTTATTCAAGAGACCAAACTTGTACAGAATGCCCCGTGCTCAATATTTAACATCTGATTCTAAAAATCACATACAAGAAACTAAATTCCGTAATATTTCCAATTCAATTTTTCTTACTTCATTTGGATTGTCTATGAATAAGTTATGATTTTTTTACTCGGAACACCTGTTTATTGACTAGCTTCAGGACTGGTCAAAAACCCTATCTTCCACAGAGTGTATCTCCATAATTTTAGCGAATAAAGAGATGAAACTTTTACCATAGGTACCTTGATATGTCTTCTCAATACCATATCAATTTCACCATCTTAATAATTCTATAAAAAAAATTATAGCAAAAATGGTAAGATGACCTGAAAATAACATACCTTAGAACACATCACCAAAAGACTTCATCCTCCCTTGAAATCCGGCCTTCTTTACTTCTGATTTCCTCTGAAATTCAACATTTCTATCAAATGAATGTATAATGATATTTATTTATAACATTATGTCACTTCCTTTTAACATTAGGGCTGACCTGACACTGTCTTATTTTGTAACTCTTTTCTTTAATTATCTTCAGGGCCTACATGTACTTCCTTCTTCAATTCAGTTTGTCATCTTCAAAAATTCATTTCTCCTCAACCATGAGGATCCACGTGACGTGCCACAACCACTGGAAACAACATGATGTATACTATCTATCCATGGGTGTTTTATATGCATGTGCATTGTCCTTCATGTCCAAATACCGTCATCAATCTTGCGGTCCAAAACCCATGACTAGGGTTGATATCAATGACAACAACCAATATTCCAACACAACTGACTGATCAAAAAATGAAAATTCACGAATATTAAATATTATTTATAACCATGGTAAATATTAATAAATGTTGAAAGAATAAATATTAAATGAGTATGATCATATAAACAAAAAATAAATAAATTATATTTATTAAAAATATCCACAATTTAATTACCTCTCGGTTTCTTCATTGTACCTTTCCCCAACAATGACTCCCTTTCAAATATTTTGATGGAGTTCACATCCCAAATGATATCCACTGCATGCATAGCTTGCGTTGCTAATTTAGGAAGATACTGACTAATATACACCATGGATTCATATACCATATATCCCTCCACCATACAACCCTCATGACGTGCTCTTTGTCTAAAAAACACTTTAAATGATTTCAAGTGCCTCTCCACCATCCACATTGGCCTTGTGTGTACAGGTCCACAAATTTCTATCTCCTCAAATTGGTGTATGGGGTAGTGTTCTTATGCATTGAAAAATGTTGGAGGTAGATACTTGTTCATTTCACACATTAGCCAAGGAATTTCTCTCTTCCAATACGTTATATCATCTTCATGGATTTCTTCCAATGAAGCCCATCTATAGATCATGACGCAAGAAAATAACATGTTTCAACAAAACATAATACATATTACTTTAAAAGTAAAACACGTGTCATTAAGTACAACAAAAAAATGATTTTTTTTTTTGCATATATATTGCAGCTACTTACCTCATGTATTTTCCAAGATCATATATAAATTGTTTGATGTTGTTGTCAAATTCGTTTGGGAGAGATAGAGGTAGAACACACTGTAACAATAAAAATGAATCGTTACTTGTTCAAAACTAGAAAAAAAAAAAAAATATCAAAAAATGTATACGACCAATATATAAATATGAATACTAAAATGATTAATTAACTTAATGAAGATATGACGATCAAGTGATTTTACCCCACCAAATTCACCTTTCTTCGTTAAGATATTCTTTATGTTTGAACAAAAAACCCGTGGGAAATTTAATTTTTTGAATGGCTTCTTTTACACCATTGTTTTGCTACTCTGTTAATAACCATGGAAGGTTATTTTGGTATCCATCGTTATTTGATCAAATCACACTTTGCATTTCATGATTGACTTCCTAAATGGGATTACAAATTGTGACAAGTTTTTCTTTATCCCTCCTTCCATCTATGATTCACCATAATGTTTATGTCACATTCTTCCCGATATGCATTGTATCAAATAAATGAACTAGTTTTAGGTCCTCATAGTAAGGAAACCTCATGAATTGAGTGGGATAACATTTCATTCCTCATGGAATCCCATTATTACTACCTTCACGACGCCGACATTGATGAAGCATAAAAGAAATTAGAACACTACTTATCAAATGCGGTAAAATAAATTGAATAATTAAAATAAAATTTCAAAACATGATTCCATTTATGATACATAAACAAAATGCCTACCTCGAGGATTAATTCTGTCATATGCCAACTTCCATAGGTGAGGTATCATTCTTTGTGGTTTTAGTCCAATCTCTTGTTTCCCATTGAAAAGATCTTTTTTAGTAGTACGATACTTATGGTTATTAGAGAGGAAGTGTCTATACTCATCAAACACCTCCTATCATAAACTTTTTTACCAATGAGATTTCATCTTAGGACCACAAACTAGACATGAAAATTTATCGTTTGTTTGAAGACCTACAACAGATGGATTAATGTGAATTATTAGTATACAAAATGATTATTTAAACAACATGCATGATATATTCAATTAATTATATCATATTCAAGCGTGCAATATGGAACGTTACATACCACAAAAATGTGTTAGTCTTGGGGCATCATGAATTGTCCATAAAAGTATTCCACGACATTGAAATCTATTCTTCCCAATTGGTTTACAGATGTCATACATAGTGATGCCCTCCCATAACTTTAGTAGCTCGTCGATAAGAGGCTTGATATACAAATTCATATATTTAACTTGGTACTTACCTAATTATTTGAAATTACCCAAAATTATTACCATGGTATGTATATATACGTAAATAAATAAATAAAAC
The DNA here is from genome assembly GCA_009831015.1 of Picea engelmannii. NCBI lineage: Eukaryota > Viridiplantae > Streptophyta > Pinopsida > Pinales > Pinaceae > Picea > Picea engelmannii. Next base: position 678,938 of record ML786395.1, on the reverse strand, counting down.
ATGTTATGCAAAAAGGAGAAAAATGAAAAATTTACATTTGAAAAATTAATGTAAACAATTACTTGGATTAATCATTGTCAACATTATGCATTCCCTCTTTATTGACATCCAAGGAGGAATGTTATTGTTGATAATAAAAAAATAGGCCACGCTAAGTAAACAAACTGAAGCTCTCCAAATGGATTAACACCGTCATTTTCCAATGAAATCCTAACATTACGAGGTTCATCTATAAATTCTGTCCATTTTGCAACAATTTCCTTAAATGCATAACCATCTATAGGCATTCGAAGAATGCCATTTTCAAATCTCTTTCGTGCATGGTAATACATAAATTGTGTTATGATTTGGCACCTGAACAGTCGTTGCAAATGTGTAATTATGGGAATATGTCAGAGAACCTTTCGAGGGACCATTTTTGTTAATTGATTGGTTTGATATCTACTGATACCACATAGCAGACATTTTTTTTTACGCATGTTTTCCATAATATATAATATGATCATCGGTACATGCATCTATACTTTGATACTCCATTCCAATGTCTTTCATAATGGCATGTAAATCTCGATATGTGCGAGCTAAAATATTTGACAAGGGTAACAAAAATTCATCTAACAATCTAAAACATAAAAAATAAATAGTTAATGTAAAGAATAGTAATTGTAAATATTGCATTTTTATTTTACACATTAATTAACACTAAAAAAAATGGGAAAATTCAACCTTTATCTATATGTGATGAAACATATTACACACCTTAGGATTTGTGTCATACAAGTGTTCGAAAAATGATTCGTACCTTTAGATTCACCAAAAACAATGTAGTGGATAGAAGATTTTCTCTTGACCCATTATAAAGACGTTTATTTTCCTTTTCAATCATAGGTTCATCATAAATACCATCATTATTGTCCCCATGACCCTCATATGGATGATCAAATAAGTCTTGGATCATTTGATTTGTCCCAACATCTTGAACTGTGTTACTATTGTCATTCACTTCCATGGGATCATTAACTTGATATTCATTATCTGCTTCAATTTATTCATCTTGTACAACATCATTTCTACTACTACTTGGTTCTTTGTGCATAAAGTTAGGGGGGAAAATCTAACTTTATAATTACAAATAATCATAAAAAATTAGTGAATGTATAAAATGGTATAAAAGTTTGAGAATAAAATAAATATTAAAACATATAATGAATATATATATATATATATATATATATATATATATATATATATATATATATATATATATATATATATATACCATGGGACGATATTCATTTGATCCCTCACCCATGTGCCTATATTTTCTACAATGTTTTTAGTTTTTTCTATTAAAACTCTTTCGAGACATTGTTGGCAGCCAATTCAATTTTTCAATTGCCCTAAAAGCTGCCTACACCTATGTCTCCTGAACTTCAAATTTCTATCGCATTTTGCAAAAAGACAATATTTTCATTTCATGTGACATTTGCAAATTGGTTTCGATTTATTTTTCACGACTGAAAGCGTGAAAACTCCCCCATCATTATTTGAATTGTCATGATCTGCTCATCGGTATTCTGAAAGACACTTTACCATTGGTTATCATGTCGCTGAAAAGATTCTTTCAAACTATGTCCATTTGCCTACTCTTACTTTGATTGCACAACTTGATCTTTTATTTAATTGATAAGGCATTGAGCATGTTAATTTATGAATTATACTTGATTTCATAAGGGTCATGGTTAATCTTGTTTTATATAATGTGATCCTTAAGCTCTTAGCTTGTCAATTTTATGAAATCTCTTATCACAATGTTTTATAAACGTTGATCACACATTATGCAACAAGCGCATGGGTAACATATGAGTCTGATTTTATATTGAATGGCAATAGTTTGAAGTTATGCAATGGCGCATGGATTAAACTTTTGGGTTTTGATTTTATGGTTTGAATTATTACTTGGCGTATGTTTAATTTATGGGTTTGATTTTACGTTGAACATTCATGGTTTCAAACCATAGTTTGGCGCATTGGTATATTATCATTCACCGTTTAAATCTTGGGATGGCCGAATATTTTGGTTCATGTTATGATTGATGGAACAACGTTGTACTCTACCATTAATGTTTTGCATGGCGGTGAACTAACCCACCACCTTCGCACGCGCATATTGAGTTGCCTCCCCTTTCATCGTTCTCAGTTGTTAGCCTAAGCGATTTTTCTCCTGTGTGTTTATCCGAACCCTACCATGCGCCCGCACCATGGCTCCGGTCGTAAGGTCTGAACCCAATGGTAGCTAGGCATTGTTGATGTTCGATGGTGCTTACAGTGACCTTGAGGAATTTGGATGGCTCCCGTTCATACGAAAGTTTGATGGATATAACCCTAGCGTGGCTCGACAATTTGCATTAACCTTTGATGGCTTCCTAACCAAGGTTGGGGATGTGCAATTGGAAATTGATGAGAAATTTCTCAGTTTAGCTACCGGTCTGCCTGTTGTTGGACAAATATGGTCAAAAAATTGCAAAGTGGAAGATGTCTCGTGGACATTTCTCTTCCAGTCACGAAGAGTGAGCTCTTGTGACAAAGGTTTGCCCACGAATATGCTTAAGCAATGCTGGCATGACTTGCTGATGATAACCAAGTAGTGCATTACCTGCGAGGGCAGGTATGGTTTTGTTTTCTTGTACCACCTTTGGCTACTTATGGTTTTCATGGGCTATGAGCTTAATATTCCTTACTACTTGCATAGGAGTCTGTTTAAAATGTCTAAAAGATATAAGAGGAACCATGCCGATAACAACCTATTTCATTTTGGGTTAATTAAAATGCTTGTGGTTTGTCATTTGGGGTTACGCCGAGACTGTTGGAATGATTTTCTTATTCGTAATAATTTTGAGGACTCAAGCCCACCACAGGTTGACAAACCTGTGGTGAGCGAGAGAAAGTCAGTACCCCCTATTCCTTACAGTGCTCTGTTACCTAAACCCCTACCCAACTCACCTATTGACCTACCCAATTCTGTCACCACAAATGTGGAAAATGCTAAACCTGTGGCTAAAAGGCCTAAGGCCAAACCTACTGCGAATTCTAAAGGCAAAAAGAACACCCGGTTAATCTCTCGCATGGCAAGAAACAAACCAAAAGTATTTGTCAACCCCGACCCTATTATGCTAAGTGAAGATTCTGACTCAGAGGTTGAACGTTACCTGGCAAGTGAGTATCCCTACTCAAAAGGTCTGTGTGATAAACCCTCATACGATTTTGTGAAGAACCTGCCACCTTGTTTGAAAAGTGATCCTAATTTTCCAGGCATCAACATGCCTTGTGAAACCCCTGGTGACTCGTTGAAACCCCCTCCTGTTCTAGCCGAACCAGCTGCTCCACCATGTGATCAGTGTGGCTCATGGTTAGAAAGGTATTACCTTGATGTGCCAATGCTACAGTCCAGAATTCATGCTCTAGAGGATCAAGTTGCAAATCTCACCAGTCAAAAGGAAAAGATGACATCCATTGATAAGAAACAACGAACAACAGGTTCGATTTTGTTCAAGAACGTGGAGTCAGCTACAACGTTCGTCAATTCAAAATTGGCATAGCTCAAGCAACCTCACTGGTATGACTATCACCTGTTTATATGATAAATTCATGAGCTCTATTTACAGCGTGGATTTGTTTTGACACATAAGCATGCGTTATTGTATATAATTTTGTTTTGATTAAATTGAATTTCATTTCCCGAATTAGCTTTGATAGGATTTAGCTTTGATTCAATTGATCGTTTTATGGATTTGATTTTTTTAATTCGGTTTCAATGGAATACTCTGTCGATTATTGAAGTTGTTAATATTTTTCTAAACACAGGTTGTTTCTGGTATTTCAATTTCAAACGCAGTCAATGTTTCGATTTGAAATTGGTTATAGTTTATATGATGTGGTTGGCATTAATGGTTTGCTGTTAAGATTTTATATTCCATGTCTTTTGGCCAATTCGAATACCATTATGTTAAAGCATAACCAAATTGCGAATAGATATGAGTCATAACTGTTATACCCAATTAATCGATTCGTATTGTTAGACCATGTTATCAGCGTGGTTCATATTGCAACAAATATATTGTTAAATTTGATTTGGGAACGAAAGTGATTATGCCCAGCATGGCGATTTGTTTCTATATTTGACTCAGTCACAATTCAATTTGATTGTTGCCCAGTTTACAATTATCACCTTTGTCGATTCGTGATGGTTGTGATCGTTATTGTGATCCTATTTGCTGACTATGTAACGCTCTATGGTCGAAATCTGTGGCGAAGTTTTTTTATGCTGTTGTGCATGTTTCATGTTGACTATAATCGTAACAACCTTTCCTTATTGGCATTTGATTAAAACAATATGAATCTTATACAACAGTAACAAATTGATTATGGTTGAGTTCGATTACGATTGTGATATATTACATCGTATCTTATACGATATGATTCACCATTGATTTAGTTTGATACGAAACAATCCTGTTATTATTTGACCTGATTTTATGGAAACTAAAAAAACAGAGCATTCTTACCCTGTCTCGTTTGAATCACTTTTCGATTTGGTTTAAATTTAAATGATAAACTCATTAGAATTATAGTGATTCATTTTGGATATTTATTAAAAGAAAATTAAATTAGATTTGATTCTTTTGAAAAGATTTCGTTTGATTGCTATCTGGTCCTATATGCTATTTTAGACTAGCTACAAAATCAGATGATTCTGTAGCTAAGTCTGTAGGATCAATTTTTTGTTATTTTATTACTGAAATATCTCTCTAATTTGATACTTGTGTTCTATTGCAGGTAAATTCGAAATTGCAATTGAGTTGTTGAGCAGTTAGGGGATGTTTCAAAGATTTCACTTGCATTTTATTTTCTTAGTTTAGGTGATTTTGGGATATCTCCCAGATTATGTAAAACAATCTAATATTATCTACAAGGAAGTTTTACCTTGTGAAGAGACCTATATATACTTATGATTTTTGTAATAATGATCATCCTCATTCGTGGGAGAACAAGGATATGGAATTCTAATACAGACTGAAGCAGAATTTGGTGTTTTGTCACAGCTTTAGCTTCTCATTAGATCAACATTTTGTTTCATGTTGTGTATATCAATTTGTGTATGGTTTATGACTACTTTAGCTATCTAGATCATGTGCAAATGATATAATTTTGATCATTTTTATCCATATATTGTCTCTTCCAAATAGATAAAAAACATAACAATTGTTAATTCAGTTTGTGAATGACAGATTTATCTTCTTCATGAATTGAATTATTATATATAAGTTTTTGCATAACAGGTTTCCCTTATTGCAGAAATGTATACATCTTATAGTTGTTATGATTTTTTTATGTCTTGTTTGTCCTATAAAACACTTCAAGGAGCAGCACAGCCAATCATTTACGAGAAGCTTACAGACTAACCGGTGTGAGTTTCCCTCCTCCGACCAGCTTAGAAGTTATCATACACAGGGCAGAATTGGAGCGTTCCTAGGTCAATTAGTCTGTCGTTGACTGTTTTCATTAAGTAGTTTAATTCAGATATAAGCTTAATTAGATTTATATTAGATTGTTTAATTTCAGTAAATATATTAGATCGTTTAATTTCAGTAGTTTTACTTCGTATTCATAAAATATAGAAAATCAAAAAGAGATTCTTGGCTGTCTTAGGGCATAAAACACATGAGTTTTGCAAGTTTTAATCAAATCTGTAGGCTGTTTATAGTGTACATTTGTGAATAAGTAATATTATAGCTGGTAATTAGATAGTTGATTTGAGTTATTATAATAGTAATTAATAGATTGTATATAATAGTTAGAAGAGTTATATTTAGTTTTAGTTTAATTTAGTAGTTAGATTATTGTGTTAGTTTGTTTTATTTTTAGTTAGTTTGTTTTATTAGTTTTAGTTAATCTTAGTTCGTTTTATTAGTTTTATTTAGTTTTAGTTTGTTTTATTTATTTTAGATTAGTTTTCTCTTTGGTTTTCTTAAAATACATTAGGGCAGCCAATGGAGCCGGTAAACTCGTCAGGGTGGTCCATTCTAAACGGCTTGGGTTATTTAGACAACCCCAGACCGGTTCCACTCTCCCAGTTGACGAACGGTCAATTTCGCCCATCAACAAATGGTGCTAGAAGGAGGGCCTGGACTTAATTAATGGCATGAGGCGGTCGCAAGACTCCTCCCCCACCTAATCGCACACCTATAGTGACTATAATCCGTTCACAAGATAATATCCCCCCTCAAATAGCAACTACTTCAATTGAAGATCCGCAGATCACAGTTGACCCAACAACTCCTAATCCTACAGGTGGTGATTTCCAAGAGATCGTTCGTCAATCTCTCATTAAAACACATAGTGCCTTAGCTAGTCTTAGGTGACCAAACTGCCCGTGGGGTCAACCTTTAGACTTCTCTGATATCAGAGAACAGTTAGGTGATATATACCTCACTGTGAATTCTCCAGATCCAAACACAAATACTGCTGCAGGAGGATCTGGGATACCTCCTTCACCACCTCCTTCATCTCCTTCCTCTTCTAGAGGAGATTCCTCTTCTGAAGAAGGTAATCCACCTTCTCAGCCTTCCACACCCAATACCCCAATGGCGAATCAGAACAACCCTGCTAGACCCTGGTTGGACCAGGATGTTGTAGTTGTACCTGGAGCCCAGCACCCTTTACCTAATCATTCGGAGAAATGGCTTCCTAAGTTTGATCCTGATTCAAAACAGATAGCCGAAGATCATATCAAAAAATTTATGTTAGCCATCAGACTCTGTAATGTTGAACATGAAGATGTTTTCTGTAGGTTGTTCCCTTACACCTTTGAGGGTAATGCGTCCACTTGGTACGTTGCCCAACAGCCCCATACCATAGTGTCTTGGGAAAAGTTTGAGTCATGCTTTTTGGAAAAGTTTGGAGATGGTAAACCTCCGGAAGTCTTAGTCATGGATCTTTCAAGCTTAAAAATGAACTCAAAAGAAAAAGTTAAAGATTTTAATCAAAGATTTTTAACACTTAAAAATAGAATCCCTGCAGACTCTATGCCTGCTGAGAGTCT
>ML786395.1:651547-670539 GCA_009831015.1 Picea engelmannii | reverse complement strand
ATCATACAACTTGATCGAACAGATGTTAAAGTTATAGGCGAACTGAAAAATGTATTGATTAGATTATCATCTAACCCAAAGGTTCATCAGGTTATTGATATAATTGTGGTGGATATTCCAGAAGTGTATGGTCTATTTTTGAGAAGGGACTAGTCGGAGCAGCTACATGGTTACTTCGCAACAGACTGGTCTCACTTATGGCTTCCAGAAAATGGTAATCCCAACAAAATCAGGGTGAATCATGAGCGTTACCTCAAGTTCACGGTAACGGACTTGAATGACCCCAATGAACCATATACACCTCTGGCTGATTCACCTGAAGTCCAAGGGATGGACACCTTCTTCGGAAATTTTATGGCTGAAGCTTCACCTATCAACAATCTGCAACAACAGTCCGAGATCAAAACATGTATGCAACCAACAGCTTCTAAGCAATAGTCCCATGAGCCGGATGAAAATCAAATTTGGTCTCTATACTTTGATGGTTCCAAGTCTAAAGAAGGAGCTAGTGTAGGCTGCATCATTATCGATCCGGCAGGTAACAAAACATTATTGTCTTGTAGGCTAGAATTTGAATGTACTAACAATATCACAGAATATGAGGCTTTATTGCAAGGTCTCAGAAAAGCCTTGGACATGCGCATTCAAAATCTAGTTGTATTCGGTGACTCTGAGATAGTGGTCAGGCAGGTGAGAAATTCTATACACTGTCTTTCCCCGCATCTCAAATGTTACCAGTCTGAGGTATGGAGTTTAATAAACAAATTTTCTGCTTTTAATATAAATTCCATTCCTAGATTAAATAATGTTGAAGCAGATCTACTAGCTAATGTTGCCTCTAAACTTCTTCTTGCAGAAGGCTTATCCCCGAACGCGTTCTCTGTGGAACTATTGTTTCGACCATCTGTTCCTGACAATATCACAAACTGGAGAGTATTTGATGATGATCATCAGATCATTAACTTTCTGCACATGGAAGAAACCTTCCAAGGTGTTGTGATAGATGAACAAACGAACGACGACAATTTGCATGACTTTACGGTAATACCTAATCCGAAATCTCCTGAAACTCTATCGGACATGGTAAATTTCATACCCAAATCTGTTGTTAGACTAGAAAAGTTTTATGATTTTGAAGATAAATTTAAAAAGACGGTTAATTGCAAAACCAACAGTTCCTCATTGTCTTACGAAAAAGTCAATTTAGGGACTAGTGAAAATCCTCAGTGTATCAACTTAGGCTTGGGATGTTCTAGACAAGAAAAAGTTGGTTTTGTTAAATTATTTAAATAATTCAAGGATGTATTTTCATGGACTTACGATGATCTTAAAACGTTCGATCCTAATATTATATAGCATTTCATCCCGATGAAGCCCCAAACCTTACCCTTCCAACAGAAACTGAGGAAAATGCATCCTAAACTAGAACCGACCGTACAAAAAGAATTGAATAAAATCCTAAGTGCTAAAATAATTTTTCATGTTAGACACACTCAATGGGTATCCAACCCTGTCCCAGTGCGGAAGAAAAACAGGTAAATTCGACTTTGTGTCGATTTCCGAAACCTCAACAAAGCATCAGACAAAGATAATTGTCCTAACCCTCCCATGGAACAGATCCTTCAACAAGTATCTAGTTCTGAGAGGCTATCTTTATTAGATGGTTTCTCTGGATACAACCAAGTCTTGATGTCTCCGCCAGACCAATTAAAAACTACCTTCCGTACCCCATGGGGCACTTATGCTTATCGCAAAATGCCCTTTGGATTGATTAATGCTGGTGCTACCTTTCAGAGAGCAATGGAAATTGCTTTCAGAGGCTTAATCAATCGCTCCATAGTAGTCTACTTAGATGATGTGACCGTTTATTCTAAAAACAAAGACGATCATCTAACTCACTTACGAGTTGTTCTGCTACAATGTCGTAAATACGACATCTCCTTGAACCCTAAGAAGTCCATCTTTGCAGTAGAACAGGGTAAACTACTAAGATTCATTATGTTTAGTGATGGAATGATTATTTACCCCGAGAGGACCCAAGTCATCGCTAAAATTCCCCTACCTACCTCCAAAAAATCCATGTAGTCTTTCCTAGGCCAGATTAATTTCGTGAGAAGATTTGTCCCCAGTTTCTCCGAAATGGTCAGGCCTCTCCAGAACCTGATTAAGAAAGACACCCAATATCACTGGGGATCCACAAAAAACCAAGCTTTCAATGCTATAAAGAAGTCCATAACAGACGCTCCACCTCTCATGAGCCCTGATCTCTCTCAAGACTTTACACTCTATACTTTTTCCTCTGATCGTTCCTATGCCGCAGTCCTAACTCAGAAGAATTCTGAGAACAATGAAGTACCCATCGCCTTTATGAGCTCTTCTTTCAAAGGTGTTGAACTTAACTACCCAGCAGTCGATCGGCAAGCCTATGCTGTCTTCAAGGCAGTTAAGCATTTCCGGTCATATGTTTTGTAGTCAAGGACGAAGGTCATTGTCCCCTACCCGACCGTTAGGAACTTGTTAGTGAAAAAGGAGTTAGGAGAGAAAAGAGCCAAATGGGTCACCTCCTTGCAGGAGTATGACTTAGAAATCACCCCAACACAGATCGTGAGAGGCCAAGGGTTGTGTAAGTTGGTAGTTGATTCAGAAACCGAACAGTAAGAAGATAGTGATACGTCAAACCTAGAACAACGCGATCAGAGTTTGATTTGTTGTGCACAAAACCTCGTAAGTCCTTGGTACAATGATATTAGACATTGTCTTCAACATGGATCAGCACCCCGTCACCTTGACCCAGCCAAAAGAAGAGCGTTGAGACTAAATTTTTCCTCCTTTCATCTAGTTAACGGTATACTGTTTCGTCATAATTTTGATGGCGTACTCATGCGTTGTCTTGAAAAGGATGAAGCAGAAAGAGTCTTGCTTGAGTTGCATGCAGGAGAAGCTGGTGGTCATTTCGGTGGTGACACCACTGCTCATAAGGTTTTAAGAGCCAGTTATTGTTGGCCGATGCTTTTTAGAGACGCCCATTCCTTGTGCCGTAAATGTATCATTTGTCAGAAAGCATCAGGGCAATTGCAAAAACCAACCTTCCCTTTGCAACCAGTTTCAGTCGATTCTCCTTTCCAGCAATGGGGCCTTGATATCATTGGTCCTATTAACCCTCCATCCTCACAACAGAACAAGTATATTGTGACAACCACTGATTACTTTACTCGATGGTCTGAAGCCGCCGCACTAAGAACTGTTAACACAAGTCAAGTGATCACTTTTCTAGCTCGAATATCATCACTCGTTTTGGTATCCCTGATTGTCTAGTCTTTGATAATGCTTCATACTTTTCTTCTCTTGAGATGAGTGAGTTCTCCTTAGAGAAGGGAATTAAACTGAAGTATTCTGCTAGTTATTACCCCCAGGGAAACGGCTTAGCAGAATCAACAAACAAGATCTTGATCAAAATTATCAAGAGAACCGTGGCTGAAAATCACAAGAACTGGCACAATGCATTGCTTAATGCGTTGTGGGCTGATAGGGTAACACCCAAAGTCGCTATAGGTAATTCCCCCTTTTTCCTCATTTATGGCAGAGAAGCCATTTTGCCACCTCACATTCTTCTTCCTTCGCTCCAATTGTCACAAAAAGTTCAAGAAGAAGATTGTCCCCCTTTAGAAAGCCGTATTAATGCTTTGATGAAGTTAGAAGAAGTAAGAACCCAAGCTAGGCATAAATTATACCAACATCAACAACTGATTAAAAGTTGGTTCGATTCTAATTCCGCTTCTGATAAGAATTTTGAAGTAGGCGATCTCGTCTTAAAGTGGGACAAACCACACGAAGGAAAGGGTGAGCACACCAAGTTTCAAACTTTGTGGCTTGGGCCATTTTTGATTGCTGAAAAGTTGGGTCCTAGTTCCTTTCGATTGCAGAATATTGAAGGGAAGCTTGACACCTATCCGGTGAATGGCCAAGCCCTGAAAAGATACTTTGCTTGATACCTACCCTTGTATATTATGTAAATATTTCCTTTTGTTTTTATTTTGCCTTTGTTTTTCGTTTTTGGTTTTGATTTGGATTGATCAGTTTTTTGTGTTGTTTTTGAAACATATGCATGCCTGTGTACTAAGCTATTCAGACCAAGACCATAGAAAATTTTCTTCGCTGAAATAACTTCTGAAAGGTTGTACGAACATTAGTGATATATTTCTAAAAATGATATTTAGGTTGGAAATTTTGTTGTTTGAAAGAAGTTTACTAATTTCAATCTCTGAGCAAAGTTTTTCATGATCATCTATTATCTTTTTACGTTGTCCCTTTTCCGTAAAGGATTGACTAAAAAAGATATCTCCCTGTCATAGTAAGTTGTTTTAGAAATAAAAAAATTCCGGAGCTGGATAAAGGACAGTATCAAAAAATTCTGATGAGGTCTAAAAAAAATAAAATTATAAAATATCAAGATTTTTCAGCGTCACCCCGCTCAGCTATACACAAAAGAAAAACAAAATAAAAATGTAAATAAGAGTTGTGGGAAGTGTTTGTAAACCCGCCAGGATACTGAACAGGTCCGCTGGCAGCGGGTAAATGCAAGCATAGCGCCAAGACAACATCGTCAGGGTACTGAACAGGCCTGCTGGCAGTGAAGCAATGTCGGGTAAATGAAAATCTGTAAAAAATATAAAAAAACCTCTTTAAAAGTCCTTTATTCTGATCTAGAACTTCTTGACAGGATACAGACGTCCGAGTGGGTTAAATGGCAACCTTGTCGAGGCTATGGACGCCTGCTGGTAGAAATGGCCATGCCAATAGTATTGAAGGTTTTATCATAAAAATTGTGACTTACTGATCTTAAGACTGTTATTAGTTTACATCTTTTAAAACATCGCTGGAAAAGATAGTAAATGATGATGTTTGTACGATTTTCTGATGATTGTTTTTGAGTTGAAATTTTTCTTTGTTGTCCTAATCTGAATTTGTTTCTTTCGACAGAGATAACTTCTTCTCCCAGTGTTTCGTCGTTGTTGGCAGCCAATTCAATTTTTTCAATTGCCCTAAAATATTCCTACACCTATGTCTCCTGAACTTCAAATTTCTATCGCATTTTGCAAAAAGACAATATTTTCATTTCATGCGACATTTGCAAATTGGTTTCGATTTATTTTTCATGACTGAAAGCGTGAAAACTCCCCCATCGTTATTTGAATTGTCATGATCTGCTCATCGGTATTCTAAAAGACACTTTACCATTGGTTATCATGTGGCTGAAAAGATTCTTTCAAACTATGTCCATTTTCCTACTCTTACTTTGATTGCACAACTTGATCTTTTATTTAATTGATGAGGCATTGAGCATGTTAATTTATGAATTATACTTGATTTCATAAGGGTCATGGTTAATCTTGTTTTATATAATGTGATCCTTAAGCTCTTAGCTTGTCAATTTTATGAAATCTTTTATCACAATGTTTTATAAACGTTGATCACACATTATGCAACAAGCGCATGGGTAACATATGAGTTTGATTTTATATTGAATGGCAATAGTTTGAAGTTATGCAATGGCGCATGGATTAAACTTTTGGGTTTTGATTTTATGGTTTGAATTATTACTTGGCGTATGTTTAATTTATGGGTTTGATTTTACGTTGAACATTCATGGTTTCAAACCATAGTTTGGCGCATTGGTATATTATCATTCACCGTTTAAATCTTGGGATGGTCAAATATTTTGGTTCATGTTATGATTGATGGAACAGCGTTGTACTCTACCATTAATGTTTTTCATGGTGGTGAACTAACCCACCACCTTCGCACGTGCATATTGAGTTGCCTCCCCTTTCATTGTTCTCAGCTGTTAGCCTAAGCGATTTTTCTCCTGTGTGTTTATCTGAACGCCACCATGCGCCCGCACCATGGCTTCGGTCGTAAGGGTTGAACCCAATGGTAGCCATGCATTGTTGATGTTCGATGGTGCTTACAGTGACCTTGAGGAATTCAGATGGCTCCCGTTCATATGAAAGTTTGATGGCTATAACCCTAGCGTGTCTCAGCAATTTGCATTAACCTTTGATGGATGTCGAACCAAGGTTGGGGATGTGAAATTAGAAATTGATGAGCAATTTCTCAGTTTAGCTACCGGTCTGCCTGCTGTCGGACAAAGATGGTCAAAAAATTGCAAAGTGGAAGATGTCCTGTGGACATTGCTCTTCCAGTCATGAAGAGTGAGCTCCTGTGACAAAGGTTTTCCCACGAATATTCTTAAGCAATGCTGGCATGACTTGCTGATGATAACCAAGCAGTTCATTACCTGCGAGGGCAGGTATGGTTTCGTTTTCTTGTACCACCTTCGACTATTTATGGTTTTCATGGGCTATGAGCTTAATATACCTTACTAATTGCATAGGAGTCTGTTTAAAATATCTAAAGATATAAGAGGAACCATGCCGATAATAGCCTATTTCATTTTGGGTTAATTAAAATGCTTGTGGTTTGTCATTTGGGGTTACGCCGAGACTGTTGGAATGATTTTCTTATTCGTAATAATTTTGAGGACTCAAGCTCACCACAGGTTGACAAACCTGTGGTGAGCGAGAGCAAGTCAGTACCCCCTGTGCCTTACAGTGCTCTGCTACCTAAACCCCTACCTGACTCACCTATTGACCTACCCAATTCTGTCACCACAAATGTGGAAAATGCTAAACCCGTGGCTAAAAGGCCTAAGGCCAAACCTACTGTGAATTCTAAAGGAAAACATAACGCCCGGTTAATCTCTCGCATGGAAAGAAACAAACCGAAAGTTTCTATCAACCCCGACCCTATTATGGTAAGTGAAGATTCTGACTCAGAGGTTGAACATTACCTGGCAAGTGAGTATCCCTACTCAGAAGGTCTGTGTGATAATTTTGTGAAGAACTTGCCACCTTGTTTGCAAAGTGATCCTAATTTTCCAGGCATCAAAATGCCTTGTGAAACCCCTGGTGACTCGTTGAAACCCCCTCATGTTCTAGCTGAACCAGCTGCTCCACCATGTGATCAGTGTGGCTCGTGGTTAGAAAGGTATTACCTTGATGTGCCAGTTCTACAGTCCAGAATTCATGCTCTGTAGGATCAAGTTGCAAAGCTCACCAGTCAAAAGGAAAAGATGACATCCATTGATAAGAAACAACGAACAACATGTTCGATTTTGTTTAAGAACGTGGAGTCGGCTACAACGTTCGTCAATTCAAAATTGGCATAGCTCAAGCAACCTCACTGGTATGACTATCACCTATTTATATGATAAATTTATGAGCTCTGTTTACAGCGTGGATTTGTTTTGACACATAAGCATGTGTTATTGTATATAATTTTGTTTTGATTAAATTGAATTTCATTTCCCGAATTAGCTTTGATAGGATTTAGCTTTGATTCAATTGATCGTTTTATGGATTTGATTTTTTTAATTCGGTTTCAATGGAATACTCTGTCGATTATTGAAGTTGTTAATATTTTTCTAAACACAGGCTGTTTCTGGTATTTCAATTTCAAACGCAGTCAATGTTTCGATTCGAAATTCGTTATAGTTTATATGATGTGGTTGGCATTAATGGTTTGTTGTTAAGATTTTATATTCCATGTCTTTTGACCAATTCGAATACCATTATGTTAAAGCATAACCAAATTGCGAATAGATATGAGTCATAACTGTTATACCCAATTAATCGATTCGTATTGTTAGACCGTGTTATCAACGCGGTTCATATTGCAACAAATATATTGTTAAATTTAATTTGGGAACGAAAGTGATTATGCCCAGCATGGAGATTTGTTTCTATATTTGACTCAGTCACAATTCAATTTGATTGTTGCCCAGTTTACAATTATCACCTTTGTCGATTCGTGATGGTTGTGATCGTTATTGTGATCCTGTTTGCTGACTGTGTAATGGTCTACGATCGAAATCTGTGGTGAAGTTTGTTGATGTTGTTGTGCATGTTTCATGTTGACTATAATCGTAACAGCCTTTCCTTATTGGCATTTGATTAAAACAATATGAATCTTATACAGCAGTAACAAATCGATTATGGTTGAGTTCAATTACGATTGTGATATATTACATCGTATCTTATACGATATGATTCACCATTGATTTAGTTTGATACGAAACAGTCCTGTTATTATTTGACCTAATTTTATGGCAACTAAAAAAACAAAGCATTCTTACCCTGTCTCGTTTGAATCACTTTTCGATTTGGTTTAAATTTGAATGATAAACTCATTAGAATTATAGTGATTCATTTTGGATATTTATTAAAAGAAAATTAAATTAGATTTGATTCTTTTGAAAATATTTCGTTTGATTGCTATCTGGTCCTGTATGCTATTTTAGACTAGCTACAGAATCAAATGATTCTGTAGCTAAGTCTGTAGGATCAAAATTTTGTTATTTTATTACTGAAATATCTCTCTAATTTGATACTTGTGTTCTATTGCATGTAAATTCGAAATTGCAATTGAGTTGTTGAGCAGTTAGGGGATGTTTCAAAGATTTCACTTGCATTTTATTTTCTTAGTTTAGGTGATTTTGGGATATCTCCCAGATTATGTAAAACAATCTGATATTATCCACAAGAAAGTTTTACCTTGTGAAGAGACCTATATATACTTATGATTTTTGTAATAATTATCATCCTCATTTGTGGGAGAACAAGGATATGGAATTCTAATACAGACTGAAGCAAAATTTGATGTTTTGTCACAGCTTTAGCTTCTCATTAGATCAACATTTTGTTTCATGTTGTGTATATCAATTTGTGTATGGTTTATGACTACTTTAGCTATCTAGATCATGTGCAAATGATATAATTTTGATCACTGTTATCCATATCTTGTCTCTTCCAAATAGATAAAAAACATAACAATTGTTAATTCAGTTTGTGAATGACAGGTTTATCTTCTTCATGAATTGAATTATTATATATAAGTTTTTGCATAACAGGTTTCCCTTATTGTAGAAATTTATACATATTATAGTTGTTATGATTTTTTTTTATGTCTTGTTTGTCCTGTAAAACACTTCAAGGAGCAGCACAACCAATCGTTTACAAGAAGATTACGGACTAACCGGTGTGAGTTTCCCTCCTCCGACCAGCTTAGAAGTTATCATACACAGGGAAGAATTGGAGCGTTCCTAGGTCAATTAGTCTGTCGTTTACTGTTTTCATTAAGTAGTTTAATTCAGATATAAGCTTAATTAGATTTATATTAGATTGTTTAATTTCAGTAAATATATTAGATCGTTTAATTTCAGTAGTTTTACTTCTTATTCATCAAATATAGAAAATCAAAAAGAGATTCTTGGCTATCTTAGGGCAGAAAACACATGAGTTTTGCAGGTTTTAATCAAATCTGTAGGTTGTTTATAGTGTACATTTGTGAATAAGTAATATTATAGATGGTAATTAGATAGTTGATTTGAGTTATTATAATAGTAATTAGTAGATTGTATATAATAGTTAGAATAGTTATATTTAGTTATAGTTTAATTTAGTAGTTAGATTATTGTGTTAGTTTCTTTTATTTTTAGTTAGTTTGTTTTATTAGTTTTAGTTAATCTTAGTTCGTTTTATTAGTTTTATTTAGTTTTAGTTTATTTTATTTATTTTAGATTAGTTAGTTTAGATTAGTTTTCTCTTTGGTTTTCTTAAAAGACCTTAGGGTGGCCAACAAAGCCGTTAAACTCGTCAGGGTGGTCCATTCCAAACGGCTTGGGTTATTTAGACAACCCTGGACCAGTTCCACTCTCCCAGTTGATGGACGGTCAATTTCGCCCATCAACAGACATCTAGTGCAAAAATTTTTGCAAGGGAAATAACATTTACTGTCACCCTTTTCACCCTCTTTGATTTTTTTCCCACCTCTAATGTTTTCTACATTCTTCCCAGCATACATATACTGAAAAAAATACCTATTTTTTGTTCGCCAAGAAGATCGGCTTATATCCTTTTTAAATTTTCGTTATTATAGAAAACTTGTTGCAACATCCATACAATGCAACATATTTATAGATTTTATAACGTCGCAATTCTAATAATAGTTGACCAAGTCAAAGTTGACTTGGTCAAATAGTAGGGGACTGTTGGGGTGGGGAAAACTTAGTGTCCACAACGTCGCAAGTGCGACGAATATTTCACCAACGTCGCAAGTGAGACATAAATTTTATGTCGTCGCAAGAGCAACGTCGTTCGAACTTTGTCGCAAGAGCGAAATTTTTAGTAGTACATTGCAAGAGAGACATTATCGGGCAATATGGAGAAAAGAAATTAAAATTTCCTCTATTTTTCAACAGTATGGCCAATTTTTTCCATAACGTTGCAAATACAATGTCACAATTTTTCCAGTATGTACTAGTGAATAATCCTTCCTTGCACACCACATGTCCTAATAGAATCCCAAACAATGTATATAAGAGGAATTTCTTAATATTTAAGGAGATATATAATTTCTTGTATCTATCCAACATCAACTGTAATACCTACATATTATCTTTGAGTAAGTTGAACACCATCCAATCATCTAAATAGACTTCCAAAAACTTGTGCATGAATTATTTAAAAGCTATGATGACAATCCTAGAGAACACTTCAAGCACATTCTTTAGATCAAATGGCATCATGGTGTATGTAAATGATCCCCACTCTGTCAAAAACGTTGTCTTGTCCCAATATTCCTCTGTGATGTGCACATGGTGGTGGTAGCCTGAAAATCCATTCATGAATGAATAAGATTTACACCCACCCACATTCTCCAATACTTCATCTGTAAATGGAGAAGTGAATGGATCATGTACACAAGTTGATTTTAGGATTCAAAAATCTACACAAATCCTTAAATCACCTATATTCTTCAATTTCACTGCTATCAAGCTGATCCATTTTGATTCTTCCACAAGGACGATGATACTTGTGTTTGGCATGCGGTCCAATTCCTTATGCACCTTCTCTTTATAATTTGGAATTAGCCTATATGGTCTCTTATTGACCAATTTGGCATCTAGCTTTAGTTGAATCATCATTTACCCTAGGGATCCCATAATAACCTTCATCTTGAAAAAAAATGGAAATAGGTCTTTTTATTATTTCAACAATTCCACCACTTGTGTCACTATTTCCTAGTCCTAGTGATCTCCAATTACAACCATATTAGGTGCTTCCTCTGTGCCTATGTTGTGTTTCTTTATATTTAGCAGTTGCGAATAATCTATCACAGTACTACTAGAATCCTTCCCTTGAACTGTGTGTTCATTGTCTGTTTCATTGATATGTAAATTTATAGGGTCCTCTTCCTATGCATTATCATTATATACCTTCCAGCAATATACCAGCTAATTCAATTTCACCATCAGCTTATGGTAGGCACAAATGTAGCATCCCCAACAACCAATTGGGCTATGCCAACCAAAAATTTGAACTTTGATACCAAATTAAAACACACAAATACTCTACAAATACATAGATTTGTACAAAATAATAATAGAAATACACCTGCAACATACACAGGAAAAACCCATAAAAATAAATTCATAAATAATAATGAAACACATAATTTAACATGCAATTGACACTTATATTTGATAAAAATATCACCAACTGCATGCAGAACTTCCACATTCCTCCCATCCTTAGACCACACTACTCATAATTCTTAGCAGTGGGTCACCCCCGAGATGGGTCTAAACTCCACCTCAGTAAATGAATTCCTAATCAAGTTGATGTATCTCAAACAATAGGAAAACTCAGTCACAGATGCCAACTCAAACTAGCAGCCTACATTCCCTCATTCCCCACATGTCTATCCCACCCCAGGAAGTGTGCCCCTTCTCTAATAAATAATACCTTAGCTGCCCCACTTCCCTTATGGGACTTCAACAATAGGTCATACAGGAAGTCTCAAATCCCTGTAGCTACAGTTTGGCACCTTCGGGAATCAATTCCTAGCAATTCTCTCACATGGAGAGAATGCTCATTGGCATAACAACCCGCCTATTTAATATCCTACGGACTTGATAACCTTCTTCTTCAGTCTAGCTCCCAACTAAATAGGGTATATATATGGTGATAGTAACAGGAAGGTATAGAGGACAGTTGAATGAGTGAGTGAATGATGATGGAATGATGGAAAATGAACTAAGTCCAAACCATATGTATGCATGTTCTCAACTTGACATTTGTCATGTTGAGAACTACCTTGCGCCCACTTGTCGCCATCCTTAATACTTAGGATAAAATAAATATCCATACTTTATACTTTAAGGAATATTAATATAATATTCCTTTTGGCTTAAGCTCAGTAGCTTATCCCCTTATCCTTAACTTTTATCCCCCTTTCCCTATATAGTGGAGTTTACCCCCCCCCCATACTCTTTTACATGGTTTTTCTATAAAAGCTATGTGTTTTCGTTAATATTTACATGTGATTACATATTACAATGATGGCTCACTATCCATTTAACATCTATCTCTCCATCTTAATAACCACACAGGCACTTCGGCCTCAATACATATGCAGTCATAGATAACTCAACTCTTTGCAATTCCAGGTAACTACCGTGCACTTACCCAAGTGCATGCAGGATTATGACTTGTGCACCCCTACCTTGATAATGAATCTCCGCGCACTTACCAAAGTGGGTGCAACACCAAAACCAGGTGCCAACGGCTCATGAGCTTGTAAGCATTTTTACATTTACAGTTATATGTACAATTGGGGTTCGGCCTAGGGGTATTATAAGAGACTACCTTCTTCATGGGTTTTATGGGTTTCTAATTAACCATGAAACCCTTTATCTTTAACAAAATATACTTATGCATGGGGACCTCCAATGTGAACTTGAATGTTATGCATAACTAGTTGCTCATTCTTCCCTAGTCCCTAGCTTTCCTCCTAGTCTTCTCCTGTATGTACTAGCGTTTGAACCCTATACATTGTGTGGGAAAACCTATGGACCCATTGTTTTCTAGGAATATACTTAGTTGTCTAGCATCGTTCATAAAACCAAATGTGTTTCTAGGGATCCTCAATCCCCTTCTACCTTCTTATTAACTCAAAGTTAGTCGAGGTCTAGAACCGTAATCTAATTTACTATACCACCTATGCCTAATCCTGTATGTAATATACCTAGGGAGGTAATATGGGGGGTAATATGGTAGGTACCCCATGGGAATGGGGTAATGTATTATTAGTAGAGGTCATTCAATGTAAGGTGGAATAGGTCCACCATGGTATTAAATAAGGCCCATTATGGTAGTTACATATAATAATGGGTAGTTAGATATAATAAATGATGTTTCTAGAAGATACCCTATATAGAATGTTCCTAAGAGATAGGAACTGATATATAAGGAAATGTAAGGAATTTATTTGATATAGTGAATTATATTGTGAATGTACAAGCAAGTATTGTTGAGGAGTATTATCCTTCCTGAAGGATTAATGTATGGTGTTACCCTTCCTCAAGGGTTTTATTTATTTCTTGTGTTCATCGTTATGGTGAATGGTTTTGGTGTTTATTATTTTTATTCTATGAGTATATTTTCAAATATATATTTGGTATATTTTATTTTGTATAGAATCTCTTTCCTTAGGCAAGAAGAGAAGCATTTTTGGTTATTTTTGTAGAATTGTTTTTAAGAAAAAAAAAAAGGGAGACACACTTAAGGATTAGCTATGAGACTTTCTGATTATATTTTATAGAAAGTAACTGGCTAGTTGGATTCTTCTCATAAAAATAACCAAATTCGAAAGAACAACCAACCAAAATGGAGTCCTGGAAGTCAAGTTACGAGCATTTTAAATTCGGCAGTTTTTCAGGGTTTTTCCAGAAAAAGCCGCAATTTTCTGCAGTAATTTATTTCTACACCCTAGTTCTATTTTGGTAGTTATGGAAAACAACATCACTTTCAATGGAAAATATGAGTGTCCTAGTATTGAATAATATATCATACATATAAATTCATCATGTGGATCCCTATGACGAGTTGGGCTATGACTAAGTTTAAGGGATGATGCTAGGGGATGGGGTAATGGACTTAACTGTGAAGATATTGGTTCACTTTATGATAACGAATATGAAAAAATATTTTTATACAAGTGGTCTCATGCAAAGAGTAAGGATCAATAATTCACTAAGGGTTTAATTTCATACGGAAATTATATATTACAATTTCATGGTTGTCTTCATAAAGTAAATATCATTGTTTCTATTAATCATAGTTGCCAACACAATTTTATTGATGTTAAATTGGTTAATAGATTGCAAGTTCCTGTAAAGAATATTCAAAGAACATAGGTTTCCAGTAAAAATATTCAATTTTTTAAACACTTGAAGCTAAGTATGGATAAATATGTGTTGCATTCATAATTCTATGCTTTAGATATGGGTGACATGAATATTGTTTTGGGATATCCTTGGATGGATTCAATTAGTATAGTTAATTTGAATGTGAAAAAGAATTTTTTGAAGTTGTGGTACAAGAAAAAGAAAATTACATTGCATGATGTGTCTCTAGTAATACCAAAGGGCCCATGAAAAAAAGCATACAAGTTCTTGAATATTTTTTAGGAGAGTCAAAGGTCGAGTCTATAGAAGCTAATGAAGCAAAGCCATGGGAAGAAAGCACTAAAGCCACTAAGGATTTCATTGACTCAAATACACAAGTATTTTCCGATCTAAATAAAAAGGAACCTATTCATACATTTGTTGTATATCTCCATCCACATCATATAGAGAAACAACAGTCATCAAGGCAAGGAGTGGTGCATCAACACACTTATGCACCAGTAGGGAACCAAAAATACAACCAATTAAGAGGTACATGGAGGTGTATAGGACATCATCAGGCTCGAGCTCCAGATCAATGGAAACATCATTCGGAGGTGAAGCCACGTCAGGGTGGCATGAAAACATTTGGTCATCATGTTTGTCTTCCATTAAGCTGGATGGATGGTCCTAATTGGTACCATTTGGATACAATTCTCAGACGATCATATCGTATGGTCTCTTCTCATGTTTTGGAGATGAAACATGCTTAAGAGGGGTGGAATGTAAAGTACTTAGGGAGCTAATATCAGGGTAATATGGTAGTTACCCCATGAGAATGGGGTTGTTGGATTACTGAGAGGGGGGGGTGTGAATTAGTAATAGTGCAATTATAATCATTTTTATCCAAATTGGTCCAAGTGTTATATCAATGTAGTATTATTATCCAATAATGAGCAATAAGAAATTAAAAACCACACACATACACAGTACACCAGTGTTTTACGTGGAAACCCAAATCGAGAGAAAACCACGAATTTTTTTTTATTATATGTCTTGAAGAATTGCATTCATTGGAAGCACCAACTTCCTTTGTTTTCCAGCTACAACTGGAAGGAGGCTCCAACCCCTTAGTTTCTCAGACTATAACCTGAGGGAAGCTCCAACTCCTCAATTCTCTGGCCACAACCAGAAGGAGGCTACAACCCCCTATGTTCTCTAGCTACAACTGGAGGGTGGCTACAACCACTTGTCCTTGACCCGTCCAACCGCCCCGAAGTATAAATATAATGATGGAACCACTGTCAACCTGTCACTATGAGATATACTATTGTACAACTGTATCAACCTATACCAATGACCTGTATCCAATCTGTACAACTTCCCTGTAATCAATCTGTACCTGAATTGAACATGTATCTACAAAAATACAACAGGTATGTGACCTGTAGTGCTAAATGCTACCTATGTATGCACCCTATCTGTTATGAAGCCCGCGTATGTATGCCACCTAACTATTATGCAGCCTGTGTATGCCTTCTAAAAACTAGGGTTTCCTTTTTCTTGAAAACTTATGATCTTCTGTAACTTCTTTCACATAGATCTATAATCTATCATTGTATCCAGACTGTAACTGTACCCTGTGCATGCATCCTCATACATAAAATTTACTCAAGGCAAGTAGGTATGTGCCATATAGGTATGTGTACTCATGAACAAGTATAATATCCCTCACATGATCTTAGTCATCAAACCCTTTCTAATATTTAACTTCTCAATACATCAAACACTACAAAAATACAAGATCTCAACCATGTACCATAGAAACCCTTATCCATATGCCAAGAAATACAATATGTGCCTCAACAAGAAGTACCAATGATAAAAATACCAGCATTGTATTTCTTTCGATCTGAATTATGCAGAAGATCTCATGAAGCCACTAGTCTCTCTAGGGAGAATCCTCAAATCTCCATTGCCATTCCTCATGCATACATCAAAATCCAACTATTCATAGAAGTAAGACATACCTTTTGAACCAATGGATGGATCTGATGTATTTGAGCACTTTAGACCTTCCTGGGAGCTTGATCTCAGAATCTAGAACCTCTGCATCTTCATCTCTTCAAGTTTCCATGGATTTACCAACATGTATGCACCCTAATACACTGTCATCGCATGTAGAACTCAACATGTACACACCCTAATACACTGACAACCCATGTATAACTCAACATGTATGCACCCTATACACAAACAACCTGCGTATAACTCATCATGTATGCACCCTATACACAAACAACCCACATACACCTCAGAAAATAGGGTTTTTTTGTATTCGTTGTAATTCTGAGAATTTTGTTGTCAACCCTTCATGCCACCTCAGACATTTGCCACTTCAAATGTATCCACAAGTATTTCCAATAAGCTTTACACAAGAAAATAGATATACAATATGTACAAGTGTATGTTTAATGAGTGAGCTTTGTCTCTTATTTATATCTTCATGTAGCCTTACACTTTCCTTATTTTAGGGATTCTTCATTTAAAATAATTGTTTTTTGCAAAGCACTTTGACTCTTGGGGGATTCTATAAGACTCATGAGGGTTATGCAACTTCATTTGGTCATAACTCTCTAACCGTGAGGAGTTATGTGACGTTCCACATACCATCAGAAACAATATGACAAACACTATCCATCTAGGATAGTTTCCTTGACAAATTCATTGTTATTCATCTCATTATTCCACATTTAATCATGGGTTCTCTATCCATACTTTTAGGACAAGTCAATATACAAAGCGTCTTCCTGTGAGGGATTTCACCATAAGGGGACCACTTTGGAGTTCGTCCATATTTAATTCTTATCAACCATGACAAGACAATAATGAGTCGTCTTTACATCAAACAATCTTGGGTCCATTACCCAAACCTTTGTGCTACGGGAATTTCTTCAAGGGTTGACATCAATGACAACCAACCTTAATCAACAATCTCCCCCTTTGGCATTGATGGCAACACTATGATGCAATACTGAAATCATATCACTCATGCTCCCCTTGCAACCATGTCTCTGTTCTCTGCATCTAATAAATCTGCTCCCCCTGGAACCATGGCTCTGTCCTTTGCATCTGATAAATATCTCCCCCTTTGTCATCAATGGCAAAGGTATCTTTCCATCAGGAGTTTCTCCCCTTGACTGAACTATCCTCTTATGGTTCTTCCTCGTGTACATCTAAGACATATAAGTTAAGCATTCAAAAAGAATTCATTTTGGAGTAGAAATAACTCCAAGTCTTTGGCGAAGATATTCAAAGGATTCCCATGGAAGTGGTTTTGTAAAGATGTATGGCACTTGTTCTTTTGTGCCAACATACTCAACTCTGATGTTCTTTTCTGCAACCTACTCCTATAGAAAGTGATAATTGATTGGAATGTGCTTCATCTTGGAGTGCATTACGGGGTTCTTTGAGATACTGATGGTTCTTGTATTATCACAATAGATTGGAATGGGCTCATCATACTCAACCTGTATACCTGTTAGAGTTTGTTTCATCCAAAGAACCCGTGTACAACATGATGTTGCTGTAATATACTCTGCCTCGACTGTAGATAAAGATATTTATGATTGTTTCTTTCTTATCCATGATACTAAAAACTCACCCAAGTAGAGCGTTGCTCCATTGGTGCTTCGTTGGTCATCAATAAAACCTGCCCAATCTGCATATGTGTAGGCAATAAGTGATATATTCTTTCCTTTAGGATACCATAATCCAAACTCTTATGTTCCTTTGAGATGTCTAAAAATCCTCTTCATTACTAATACATGTGTTTCCTTTGGTGTTGCTTGACACCTATCCAACTACCTGCATTACATCTAGTCTGGATGCTATCACATGTAGTAGTTTTCCAATCATTGACCTATATTTACTTAGATATGTAGACTTCGAGTCATCATCTTTTCTCAACTTGCAACTAGTTTGCATGGGAGTGATAACTAGTTTGCAATCTTCCATTCCAAACCTCTCTAGCGTTTCTCTGATATACTTGGTTTGAGAAATAAAAATTCCTTGGTTGAATTGATCTATTTGAAGTCCCAGAAAGAAGGATAGTTATCAAAGTAATGACATTTCAAATTCATTCTGCATATCTTTTTCAAATTGCTAGCTTAACT
Organism: Picea engelmannii; assembly: GCA_009831015.1. NCBI lineage: Eukaryota > Viridiplantae > Streptophyta > Pinopsida > Pinales > Pinaceae > Picea > Picea engelmannii. The sequence continues at coordinate 652,077 of ML786395.1, read as the reverse complement.
TGTCATCATCACTACCAAAAATAATATCATCAACATAAACTTCAATTAATAAAATATTATTATGACTTACCTTGATGTAGAGGTTGCTATCTACACTCCCTTTTTTGAACCCTCCCTGTTGCAGATACTTATCCAGTCTAGAGTACCATGCTCTAAGAGCTAGTTTTAGACCATACAAGGCCTTCTTTAATTTACACACATAATCTGCATTCTCTGACAACTGAAATCCTTCTGGTTGTTCAATGTTGACTTCTTCTTGAAGTTCCCCATTCAGAAAAGATGATTTTACATTAATTTTATATACTTTAATATTTTTGAAGCATGCATAAGCTACAAGCAAATGAATTTCTTCCATTCTGGCAACTGGGGAAAATGTCTCTTCAAAGTTGATTCCTTCAATCTTTACATATCCTTTACATACCAATCTAGCTTTGTTCCTGTTAAGCCCTAATATTGGCTCATTACCACTTAATTGGGGCATATTAGATTTGTAATGTTATTTTATTTATGTCGGCTTTAGGCCATTATTT
>ML786395.1:635202-651447 GCA_009831015.1 Picea engelmannii | reverse complement strand
GCCATTAAAACCTCCTAGTCTCCTATATATACCAAGGAGACATTTTCATTTTGAATAATCTTGTACTTGAACATTTAAGTGGGGTAAAAGGAGGTTTCCCCCTCGAAGAGGCTTATTATCTGATATTATCTCTTTTTCAAGGCATTGAGTACTTTTCTTGAGGTTTTTCTATGCTATATTGATGTTTGGTTCTTAACAGTTCCTTGTAACTTGTCCATCTTCATTCAATTTATTCCTGAAAACCCATTTTGTTCTGATCAAATTCTTATTCTTTGGTCTTGGAACCAATTCCCAAGTGTCATTTTTCTTTATTTGATCAAATTCTGCATCCATGGACTTATTCCAAAATTCATCCTTGTTGGCTTCTTCAAATCAGTTTGGTTCAATGGTAGATAAGAGTGCTAGGTGTGTTTGTTCTGGTGAACAGATTCTTCTTCTAGTCTCAACCCCTGCATCTTTGTTTCTGATAATCTAATCTGAAGGATGATTCTTTTGTACTCGTTTACTGGGTGTCTTTGGAGACACTTGCTAAACTTTCTCTTCTTCTTCTATCGGATTCTATTCATATTCCTATTCTACTTCTTTTTCATCTTCTTCTTCTTCTTCTAAGGATTGTTTCATTGATTCATTTTCTTCCTTTTATTTTGGTCTACCTCTTTCATCAATTCTTACGTTGATGCTTTCCACAACTTTGTTTAATCGTATATTCTAACACTTGTATGCTTTCCTTGTACTTGAATAACCAACAAGTACTCATTTGTCCACGCGAGAGTCAAACTATCCCATTTCGCCATCTTCTCTTTTGAAATAGCATTTTCTTCCAAAAACTTTGAAGTTCTTTACATTTGTTGGTCTTCCTTTCCATAGTTCGTAAGGAGTTTTGTCAGTGTTGTTTCTGAGCATTACTTTGTTTTGAATATGAACTGTTGTCTGCATTGCATGTGTCCAAAAAATATCTGTCAATTTTGAATCCATTAGCATTGTTCGATCCATTTCATGTACCGTCATGTTCTTTCTTTCAACAACTCCATTCTGTTGAGGTGTCCTAGCAATGGAGAATTACCTTTTTATTCCATGACTGCTGTAGTAGTCCATAAATTCCTTTGAGGTGAAATCTCCTCCATTATTAGATATGAAGAATTTGATTTTTGAATCCATTTCATTTTCAACCATTTCCTTGTAGATCTTGAAGTTTTCAAAAGATTTTGACTTGTTCTTGAGAAAGAAAATTGCAGTCATTCTTGTATAATCATCAACTAATAACATAAAATATTTATCACCTTTTAATCCCTTTGTTGTAGTTGGTCCAACTAGATCAGTATGCAGAATTTCCAGTGGTCTTGTCATTGAATATTCCTTTGATTTGAATATGGTCTTTGTTTGCTTTCCCTGTTGACAATGCTTGCATAAGGTGTTGGTTGGTTTCATGATCTGGGGAATTTCTCTGAATTCTTCTCTTTTGTTGACTTTAACAAGGTTATCAAAATTCATGTAACCCATTCTTCTATGCCATAGCCAATTTTCATCTTCCTTTCCTAGACAACACTTTTCATTTCCAATTTCACTTAACACATATATGTTGCTTGATTTTCTTGCAACTGTAGCAATCAATTTCCATGAACCTTCTTTTCTGATCTCACACTTTTGTGAATCGAAAGTAACTTTATGACCTTGATCACACATTTGACTCACACTTAGAAGATTATGTTTCATATATTCTACTAGTAGAACATTTTCTTCCTTTTCATTCTTGTTCCCAATTCGCACTGTGCCTTTTCCAATGATTTTGGCTAAATCATCATTTCCGAATGAGACTGATCCATCTATTTCCTTTCGTAATGTAAGAAACTTGTCTCTATCACCTGTCATGTGTTTTGAACACCCACTGTCAACATACCAACCATGTTTCTTGTACTTATCTTGTAGAGCAATTGTGCATTCTTCATTGCTATACTGATATTGCTTTCTTATCCATGTCCTATCTGAGGTTCCTGTCTGTGACTATTGTTATTATGTTGAGGTTCTTTCGGAGGGACTGTCATTCTGCACTCTTTGGTTATGTGTCCAAAATTGTTACATTTGTAACATTCCACTTCAGTTCTCAAAGATTCAAACTTGTTGTAACTTATTCTCTGTGTTTCACTAGGCCTTCTTGAATAACCTCTTTCTGTATGACTCTCAAAGTTGTTATTGTTCTTGTTTTTATCTCTGCAATTCACAGATTTATGTCCAAAATTATTACATGCATAACATAAACCAAAAAATATAGTTTGATACCTGGGAGTTGAGAATTTTCTGAAAGGAGGTGCTCTTATGAATTCTTCTTCTTCTTGAGGCATATTTGTTGTTTGTTGATTCTGAAATATGAATATTCTCGGTGGAGGAGTGTCCTTGTAATTTTCCTTGTATATCCTTCTATCCCCTTTGATTGTTTCTGCATAGCTTTTTGGATATGTTTCTTGCTCTGTTGTTTTGGAGCTTGATCCATTTTATGTCTAATTGTATCCAAGTTCGGTCTTGTCAAAATGGAATTTTTGATTGTTGATAATATCATCCAAGACTTTTGAGTTATTTTGCATATTTTTCTTTTGAATATCCTTTCTTAATGTGACAATCTCTGCTTACAAGTTTCCAATGATCCTGTCCTTTTCTTCTAGCTGTTCTTTGAGTGCTTCTTCAATTCTTTTATCTTCTTCTATTTGAACCTTCAATTTTGTGATCATTTGTTCTAGTTCTTGAGTGTCTTCTTTCTTATCTAGTTTTGCTTATAGTTTCTTTTTTTTCTTCTTCTCTCTTCTGATAACTTCTATGGCACACATTAATTCTTCTTGAAAGTCAACTTCTAGCTCTTCAATTTCTTCTTCAACTTCTTCATATTCTTCTTCATCTTCTTCATAGACTTCTTTGTCAGAGCCTTTTACTGCCAAGAATAGAACTCTTCCTGTCTCACTGTCACTGACTTCATCTTCATCTAATTATGAGATGTATTCTTTGGTGCATAAGATTTTCTTGAAAACTTTCTTTGTAGTTCTTTTCCTTTTATATGTGTGTATCCATTTTGAGTAACCTTCATCATTTTTCTTTTTCTTATGAAGACATTTGTTAGAAAAATGACCAATACCATCACAATTAAAACAAATTAAAGGAACCTTACCTCTATACCTACCGTTGATTCCCTTGTTTAGTCTTTTGACGAAGTTGGCCACTTCTTCATGATATTCCGAGATGTCACTGTTGCTGCTATATTATTCTTGTTTCTTTTTCTTTTTCTTTTTCTTTGATATTTTGGATGCTTTGAAGGTTGCTTCTTTGAAATCTAGATTTTTCTGTTCAGTTCTCATTTCATATGCTGTGAAGATTTCATGCAGTGTTCATCCATGCTTATTGAGTTTAGATCCAATCTTTCTTCTTGTGTTGATATATTAGGGTTAAATCTCATAGGAAGAGATATTAGTACATTTTGAACAATTACAAATTCTTTGATTTCTTCCTCCAATCCTATGATTGCATTCACTATTTCATCAGTTCGTAATAAGTAAGTTGCAATATTATCATCTTCCTTCATTTTTAGTTGTTCAAACTGACCTCTGTAGGTTTGAAGCTTTGCTTCTTTGACTTTTGTATCTCCTTCATAAATATTTTGAAGCTTGTCCCAAATCTCTTTAGTAGATTTACAATGTGCAACTTTGGTGAATATCGTATCACTGAGACCATTCAAAAGTGCATTTGTGGCTTTGGAATTATTCTCACCGATTTTCACTACTTTTTCATTTGTCGGTGGAACTGTTGGTGTTGTGTATCCATCTACAATTGATTTCCAAACTTGAAATCCTTGTTCATGTATATGTCTTCATCCTTATGCTCCAAAACACATACTTATGTCCATCAAACCATGGTATTCCATTTTTACAAGTTGGTACTCTCCATGATCTACCCTTCAGTGGTTAAACTAATTTATGAAGGAACCTTCTCTGATACCAATTGTTGGATTATTGAGAGGGGGGGTGAATTAGTAATAGTGCAATTATAATCCTTTTTATCCAAATTGATCCAAGTGTTATATCAATGTAGTATTATTATCCAATAACGAGAAATAAGAAATGAACAATCACACACATACATAGTACACCAGTGTTTTATGTGGAAACCCAAATTGGGAGAAAACCATAGAATGATTTTTCTTATATGTCTTGAAGAATTACATTCATTGGAAGCACCAAATTCCTTTGTTTTCTAGCTGCAACTGAAAGGAGGCTCCAACCCCCTAGTTTCTTAGGCTAAAACCTGAGGGAATATCCAACTCCCCAATTATCTGGCCACAACCAGAAGGAGGCTACAACCCCCTATGTTCTCCGGCTACAACAGGAGAGTGGATACAACCACCTATCCTTGCCTTGTCCAACCGTCCTAAAGTATAAATAGAATGATGGAACCATTGTCAACCTGTCACTATGAGATATATTGTTGTACAATTGTATCAACCTATACCATTGACCTGTATTCAATCTTTAGAACTATCCTGTAATAAATCTATACCTGAACTAAACATGTATCTACAAAAATACAATAGGTACGAGACCTGTAGTGCTGCAGCTCTCAACCATGTACCATAGAAACCCTTAGCCATATGCCAAGAAATACAAGATCTGCCTCAACATGAAGTACTAATGATAAAAATACCAACACTGTATTTCTGTAGATCTGACTTATGCAGAAGATCCCATGAAGTCACTAGTCTCTCTAGGGAGAATCCTCAAATCTCCATTGCCATTCCTCATGCATACATCAAAATCCAACTATTCATAGAAACAAGACATACCTTTTGAACCAATAGATGGATCTGATGTATCTGAGAACTTTAGACCTTCATGGGATCTTGATCGCAAAATATAGAACCTATGCATCTTCATCTCTTCAAGTTTCCATGAATTTACCAACATGTATGCACCCTAATACACTGCCATCCTACGTATAACTCAGCATGTACACACCCTAATACACTGACAACCCACGTATAACTCAGCATGTCTACACCCTATACATAGACAGCCCGCATATAACTCAGCATGTACGCACCCTATACACAGACAACACGCGTACACCTAAGAAAATAGTTTTTTTTGTATTCGCTATAATTCTTAGAATTTCTCTGTCAACCCTTCATGCTACCTCAGACATTTGCCACTTCAGATGTATCCCTGAGTATTTGCAATAAGATTTACACAATAAAATAGATATACAATATGTACAAGTGTATGTTTAATGAGTGATCTTTGTCTCTTATTTATATCTTCATGTAGCCTTACACTTTCCTTATTTTAGGGCTTCTTCATTTAAAATAATTTCTTTTTGCAAAGATCTTGGACTCTTAGGGGATTCTATAAGAATCATGAGGGTTCTCCAACTTCATATGGTCATAAATCTCTAAACATGAGGAGTTATGTGACGTTCCACATACCACCGAAAACGACATGACAAGCAATATACATCTAGGATAGTTTCCCTGACAAATTCAATGTCCTTCATCTCATTATTCCACATTTAAGCATGGGTTCTCTATCCATACTTTTAGGATAAATCAATACACAAAGTGTCTTGCCGTGAGGGCTTTCACCATAAGGGGGCCACTTTGGAGTTCATCCATCTTTACTTCTTATCAACCATGACAAGACAATAACAAGACATCTTTACATGAAACAATCTTGGGTGCATTACCCAAATATTTGTGCTACGAGGATTTCTTCAAGGGTTGACATCAATGAAAACCAACCTTAATCAACAATATCCCCCTTTGGCATTGATGGAAACACTCTGATGCAATACTGAAATCATATCATTCATGGTCCCCCTCGGACCATGCCTCTGTCCTTTGCATCTGATAAATATGCTCCCCCTGGAACCATGCCTCTTTCCTCTGCTTATGATAAATATGCTCCCCCTGGAACCATGCCTCTATCCTTTGCATCTGATAAATCTCTTCCCCTTTGTCATCAATTGTAAAGGTATCTTTCCATCCAGGTCTTCTCACCCCTGACTGAAATGTCCTCTTATGGTGCTTCCTCGTGTACATCTAAGACATATAATATAAGCATTCAAAAATCATTCATTTTGGAGTAGAAATAACTCCAAGTCTCTGGAGAATATATTCAAAGGATTCCCGTGGAAGTGGATTTGTAAAGATGCCTACCACTTTTTCTTTTGTGCCAACATACTCAACTCTGATGTTCTTTTCTGCAACCTTCTCCCATAGAAAGTGATACTTGATTGGAATGTGCTTCGTCTCAGAGTGCATTATGGGGTTCTTTGAGGTACTGATGGCGCTTGTATTATCACAATAGATTGGAATGGGCTCATCATACTCAACTTGTATATATGTCAGAGTTTGTTTGATCCAAAGAACATGTGTACAACATGATGTTGTTGCAATATACTCTGCCTCAGTTGTAGATAAAAATACTGATGATTGTTTCTTGCTTACCCATGATACTAAACACTCACCCAAGTAGAATGTTACTCCACTGGTGCTCCGTTGGTCATCAATACAACCTACCCAATCTGCATCTGTGTAGGAAATAAGTGATAGATCCTTTCCTTTAGGATACCATAATCCAAACTCTTATGTTCCTTTGAGATATCTGAAAATCCTCTTCACTGCTAATACATGTGATTCCTTTGGTGTTGCTTGAAATCATGCCACCTGTCCAACTGCCTGCATTAGATCTGGTCTGGATGTTGTCACATATAGTAGGTTTCCAATCATTGACCTGTATTGCCTCTGATTTGTATACTTCAAGTCATCATCTTTGCTCAACTTGAAACTAGTTTGCATGGGAGTGATAATTGGTTTGCAATATTCTAGTCCAAACCTCTCTAGCATTTCTATGATATACTTGGTTTGAGAAATAAAAATTCCTTGGTTGAATTGACGTATCTGAAATCCCAGAAAAAATGATAGGTCTCCAAGTAATGACATTTCAAATTCATTATGCATATCTTTTTCAAATTTATAGCTTAACATGTCATCATCACTACCAAAAATAATATCATCAACATAAACTTCAATTAATAAAATATTACCTTGACTTACCTTGATGTAGAAGTTGTTGTCTGCACTCCCTTTTTTGAACCCTTCCTGCTACATATACTTATTCAGTCTAGAGTACCATGCTCTAGGATCTTGTTTTAGACCGTACAAGGCCTTCTTTAGTTTACACACATAATCTGCATTCTCTGACAATTGAAATCCTTATGGTTATTCAATGTAGACTTATTATTCAAGTTCCCCATTCAAAAGATTTGATTTTACATCCATATGATATACTTTAATATTTTTGGAGCATGCATAAGCTAAAATAAAATGGATTGCTTCCATTCTGGCAACTGGGGAAAATGTCTCTTCAAAGTCGATTCCTTCAATCTATGCATATCCTTTACATACCAATATAGATTTGTTCCTTGTAACTTTTCCATCTTCATTCAATTTATTCATGAAAACCCATCTTGTGCTGATCACATTCTTTTTCTTTGGTCTTGGAACCAATTCCCAAGTGTCTTTTTTCTCTATTTGATCCAATTTTTCATCCATGGCCTTATTCCAAAATTCATCCTTGTTGGCTTCTTCAAAACAGTTTGTTTCAATTCTAGATAAGAGTGTTAGGTGTGTTTGTTATGGTGAATGGATTCTTCTTCTAGTATCAACTCCTGCATATTTGTTTCCGATAATCTAATATGAAGGATGATCCATTTGTACTCGTTTACTAGGTGTCTTTGGAGACACTTGTTGAACTTTCTCTTGTCAGATTCTCTTCATCTTCCTCTTCTACTATTTTTCATATTCTGCTTCTTCTTCTAAGGGATGTTTCATTGATTCATTTTCTTCCTTTGATTCTAGTCTACCTGTTTCATCAATTCTTACATTGATGCTTTCCACAACTTTGTTCAATCTTAGATTGTAACACTTGTATGATTTCCTTGTACTTGAATAACCAACAAGTACTCCTTTGTCCAAGCGAGAGTCAAACTTTCTGATTCCGCCATCTTCTCTTTTGATATAGAATTTGCTTCCAAAAACTCTGAAGTGCTTTACATTTGCTAGTCTTCCTTTACATAGTTTGTAAGGAGTTTTTTCAGTGTTGTTTCTGAGCATTACTCTATTTTGAATGTGAACTAATGTATGCACTGCCTATGTCCAAAAAATATTTGTCAATTTTGAATCCATTATCAATGTTCGAGCCATTTCTTGTACTGTCCTGTTCTTTCTTTCAACAACTCCATTATGTTGAGGTGTCCTAGCAACGGAGAATTGACTTTTTATTCCATGACTACTGCAATAGTCCATAAATTCCTTTGAACTAAACTCTCCTCCATTATCAGATCTGAAGCATTTGATTTTTGAATCCATTTCATTTTCAACCATTTCCTTGTAGATCTTGAAGTTTTCAAAACATTCTGACTTGTTCTTCAGAAAGAAAACTGCAATCATTCTTGTATAATCATCAAATAATAACATAAAGTATTTCTCACCTTTTAATCCCTTTTTTGTAGTTGGTCCAACTAGATCAGTATGCAGAATTTCCAGTGGTCTTGTCATTGAATATTCCTTTGATTTGAACCTAGTATTTGTTTGCTTTCCTTGTTGACAATGCTTTCATAAGGTGTTGGTTGGTTTTGTGATCTGGGTCATTTCTTTGACTACTTCTCTTTTTTTACTATAAAAAGGTTATAAAACTGAATGTGATCCATTCTTCCGTGCCATAGCCAATTTTCATCTTCCTTTACTAGACAACACTTTCCATTTCCAATTTCACTTGACACATATATGTTGTTTGATGTTCTTGCAGCTGTAGAAATCAATTTCCCTGAACCTTCTTTTCTTATCTCATACTTTTGTGAATCGAAAGTAACTTTATGAACTTGGTCAGACATTTGACTCACACTTAGAAGATTATGTTCCATATCTTCTACTAGTAGAACATTTTCTGCCTTTTCATTCTTGTTCCCAATTCAGACTATGCCTTTTCCATTGATTTTGGTTGAATCATCATTTCCGAATGAGATTGATCCATCTCTTTCCTTTCGTAATGTGAGAAACTTGTCTCTATCACCTATCATGTTTTTTGAACACCCACTGTCAACATACCAACCGTGTTTCTTCTTCTTAGCTTGTAGAGCAATTGTGCATTCTTCATTGCTATACTGATCTTTCTTTCTTATCCATGTCCTTTTCTGAGGTTCCTATCTATGACTATTGTTATTCTATTGAGGTTCTTTAGGAGGGAATGTCATTCTGCACTCTTTGGCTACGTGTCCAAAATTTTTACATTTGTAACATTCCACTTCAGTGCTCAAAGATTCAAACCTATTGTAACTTCTTCTTTTTGTTTCACTAGGCCTTCTTGAATAGCCTCTTTGTGTATGACTCTCAAAGTTGTTATTGTTCATGTTGTTAGCTCTGCAATTCACAAATTAATGTCCAAAATTATTACATGCATAACATAAACCAAAAAATATAGTTTGATACCTCGGAGTTGAGGATTTTCTGAAAGGAGATGTTCTTTTGAATTCTTCTTCTTCTTGAGGCCTATTTGTTGTTTGTTTATTCTGAAATCTGAATATTCTCGGTGGAGGAGTGTCCCTATAATTTTCCTTGTATATCCTTTTATCCCCTTTGATTGTTTTTCAATAGATTTTTGGATATGTTTCTTCCTCTGTTGTTTTGGAGCTTGATCCCTTTTTTGTCTAATTGTATCCAAGTCCGGTCTTGTCAAAATGAGATTTTTGACTACTGATAATGTCATCCAAGACTTTTGAGATATTCTGCATATTTTTCTTTTGAATATCCTTTCTTAATGTGACGATATATGCTTCCAAGTTTCCAATGATCCTATCCTTTTCTTCTAGTTGTTCTTTGAGTGCTTCTTCAATTCTTTTATCTTCTTCTATTTGAACCTTCAATTTTGTGATCATTTGTTCTAGTTCTTGAGTGTCTTCTTTCTTGTCTAGTTCTGCTTGTAGTTTTTTTTTTTCTTCTTCTCTCTTCTGATAACTTCTATGGCACACATTAATTCTTCTTGAAAGTCAACTTCTGTCTCTTCAATTTCTTCTTTGAATTCTTCATATTCTTGTTCGGATTCTTCATATTCTTCTTCGGAGTCTTCTTTGTCAGAGTCTTTTACTGCCATGAATAGAACTCTTCCTATCTCACTGTCACTGACTTCATCTTCATATGATGATGAGATGTCTTCTTTGGTGCATAATGTTTTCTTGAAAACTTTCTTTGTATTTCTTTTGACTTTATATGTGTGTTTCCCTTCTGAGTAACCTTCATCATTTCTCTTTTTCGTATGAGGAAATTTGTTAGAAAAATGACCAATACCATCACAATTAAAAAAAAATTAAAGGAATCTTACCTCTATACCTATCATCAGTTCCCTTGTTCAGTATTTTGACGAAGTTGGCCACTTCTTCATCATCTTCCGAGACCTCACTGTTGTTGTTATATGCTTCTTGTTGTTTTTTATTTTTCTTTGATCTTTTGGATGCTTTGAAGGTTTCTTCTTTTACATATGGATTTTCCTGTTCGGTTCTCATTTCATATACTGTGAAGATTCCATGCAGTTCATACATACTTATTGAGTTTATATCCGATCTTTCTTCTAGTGATGATATATTAGGGTTAAATCTCATAGAAAGAGATCTTAGTACCTTTTGAACAATTACAGATTATTCAATTTCTTATCCCAATCCTATGATTGCATTCACTATTTCATTGACTTGTAAGAAGTAGGCTGCAATATTCTCGCCTTCCTTCATTTTTAGTTGTTCAAACTAAACTCTGTAGGTTTGAAGCTTTGTTTCTTTGACTTTGTATCTCCTTCATAAATATTTCGAAGATTGTCCCAAATCTCTTTAGCGGATTTACAATGTGCAAATTTGGTGAATATAGTATCACTGAGACCATTCAAAAGTGCATTTGTGGATTTGGAATTATTCTCACCGAGTTTCATTGCTTTGTCATTTGTTTGTGGAACTGTTGGTGTTGTGTATCCATCTACAATTGATTGCCAAACTTGAAATCCTTGTGCCTGTATATATGTCTTCATCCTCATGCTCCAAAAAACATACTTTTGTCCATCAAACCATGGTATTCCATTTTTATACAAGTTGGTACTCTCCATGATCTACCTTTCAGTCATTAAATTGATTTATGAAAGAACCTTCTCTGATACTAATTGTTGGATTACTGAGAGGCGGGGTGAATCGGTAATAGTTCCATTATAATGCTTTTTATCCAAATTGATCGAAGTGCTATATCAATGTAGTATTATTATCCAATAATGAGAAATAAGAAATGAAAAATCACACACATACACAGTACACCAGTGTTTTGTGTGGAAACCCAAATCGAGAGAAAACCACATAATGTTTTTTCTTATATGTCTTGAAGAATTACATCCATTGGAAGCACCAACTTCCTTTGTTTTCCAACTCCAACTGGAAGGAGGCTCCAACCCCCTAGTTTCTCAAGCTACAACCTGAGGGAAGCTCCAACTCCCCAATTTTATGGCCACAACCAGAAGGAGGCTACAACCAGAGGGTGGCTACAACCACCTGTCCTTGCCCCGTCCAATCGCCCTGAAATATAAATAGAATGATGGAACCACTATCAACCTGTCACTGCAAGATATACTATTGTACAATTGTATCAACCTGTACCACTGACTTGTATCCAATCTGTACAACTTCCCTGTAATAAATATGTACCTAAAATTAACATGTATCTACAAAAATACAACAGGTATGCGACCTGTAGTGCTACATCCAATGTATGTGTGTGCCCTATCTATTATGCATCCCACGTATCTACGCCACCTAACTATTATATAGCCTGTGTATGGCTTCAGAAAACTAGGTTTTCCTTTTTCTTGAAAACTTCTGATCTTCTATAAATTCTTTCACATAAATCTGTAATCTGCCACTGTATCCAGATTGTAACTATACCCTATGAATGCATCCTCATACATAAACTTTACTCAAGGAAAGTATGTCTCTCTCTAGTCATGTGTCATATAGGTATGTGTAATCATGAACAAGTATAATATCCCTCACATGATCTTAGTCATCAAACCCTTTCTAATATTTAACTTCTCAATACATCAACCACTACACAAATACAAGCTCTCAACCATGTACCATAGAAACCCTTAGCCATATGCCAAGAAATACAAGAGGTGGCTCAACAAGAAGTACCAATGATAAAAATACCAGCACTGTATTTCTGTAGATCTGACTTATGTAGAATATCCCATGAAGCTACTTGTCTCTCTAGGGAGAATCCTCAAATCTCCATTTCCATTCCTCATGCATACATCAAAATCCAACTATTCATAGAAATAAGACATAACTTTTGAACCAATGGATGGATCTGATGTATCTGAGTACTTTAGACCTTCTTGGGATCTTGATCTCAGAATCTAGAACCTTTGAATCTTCATCTCTTCAAGTTTCCATGGATTTACCAACATGTACGCACCCTAATACGCTTCCATCCCGCATATAACTCATCATGTACGCACCCTAATACACTGAAATCCCACGTAGAACTCATCATGTACTCACCCTATTCATAGACAACCCACGTATAACTCAGCATGTATGCACCCTATACATAGACAACCCATGTACACCTTAGAAAATAGGGTTTTTTTAATGAAACAGATTGATGTTGTAAAAAGCACAAAATGAGCAAAATTTTTAATACTTAACATATTAGTGCATCAAAAGAAATTCCTCATTATCGATGTTGTGCATATCACTACACCACTAAGTCCATACCATTTCTCCAAACATAAGGAGCATCAATGAGTTACGTATACCCAATGACACCACCTAGCACATAACAAAATCAAAATGGCATAGCGATGCATCTTATTAGATGTGTCATTCTTGGTGTGTTACAAAAAGGAATGCACCTGTGTGTTATTACAATAACACCACATAGCGGTGATTTTTATGATATAGTGCACGGGAGCGATGAGTATTTTCTTTTTTGGGCAGGCCAGTGACTTTTACACATATTTTTTGAAAACATAAATTAATTTTGGTTTTTGTTAAAAACCAATTATTTCTATATGTGTGTGTTTTATAATTTGCATTTATGTGTGTTTGTGTGCATCTGTGTGTATATTTGTACCTAAAAATATTTGTATGTGAATCTAATATGATGGTGACAAGAATAGGAGAAGTAACAAAAATAGTGGTTTGAAACATACACATTTATATGTGAGTGGTAGGATCGAGAAAGGTAGAGGGAGAGGATCCCTCACTCTATTACATTTTAGACACATAACCTTTTGAGGAATGTTGGCCTCCTAATTTTTTATGAGGAAGGTATATCCCTCATGGGGAACTCTTTGTATTTACACTAGTCAATCCATTGTTGGGATCATGTTCGACATGCATTCAAATTCGGCCTCGATCTATGGTATCAACATAAGGAGGAGTGATTTTATTTTATCTCTAGGTTTCCTAGGATAGAGGAGATTTGGACCTAGTTCCATGATTTACCACTTGGTTTTGAAGGAGAGACATGACTAGCATATATGCAAAGATAAGTCCATTCAGACATTGATTGTACTTCATGATTCCAGGTTGTTAGTGGTCAGATGTGGATGTAGTCATTTCATGTAGAGGAGGATATATGCATGTGTCTTTTTCTCATTCATTGTCACACTTTAGCTCTTATGGGAAAAAAATTATTTTACTTTTGATGTATTATGTAGATAATTTAGTGTAGAGCCTTGGATTGATTAGGTGGATGAATATTTGTTTGAGACGGATTTTTTTTTCATTGGATCATTGTCGGGCCATTTTTTATGGGAGGGTTTTCTTCCCATTCACATCATAGTTATTTACATTGTTTTTTGAGAGGTTCCATGTCACTCAAGCAACAATAACCCTCTTTCCTCCTAGTCCTATGATTGATATGCGTATTCACATGTGAGGGATTTTTTTACCCAAGAGGGATCAATGAGAGTGGCCATGTATTCTGGTCAGTAGGGATATATGTGATTTTTTTGGATGGAGAGGAAACTTATGTCCTTGATCTTGTACAATACCCATACCTAGAGATGGATTGGAGAGGATGTCCAAACATGCTACTTATAGTAGACCTGCCACTGTATGAGAAACATATTATTATTTTTATGTTTTGATAAATTTGGTTGCATATTTTTATGTTTTATTTAATGAAAATGTAATTTATTATAACATTTTGTTTCATTTATATGATTATTATTTTCTATTTTTTTGTAGATATTAGCGCATATGTTGGGAATGATCCTCCCCAAAAGGAAAAAGAGATGGACGAGGAAGCATAGTATTCTCTAGTACATATACCCGACATACCACACATGATAAATTGGAGAGTCCTGACAAAAGTGGCGGATCACCTATGTGGTTTGATGGTTAGGAGTGGAGTGATATTGGTACTAGTTTGAGATATATTAAATTTATAAAAGCTATCTATTATATGGGAGACATTTCCTCATGACATGATGTCATTGATGTGTCATATTTTCAGTGCCCTCAACCTCATCGATAGGTTAACAATTTCCGCTCATCATTCCACTCCATCTAGTTCATCACCAAATAGAACCACATCCTATGAACCACATGTTCCTCCTCCTCTTTGTTGGACATGTTTAACAGGTAGCATATGCTTGTCATTGATGGCAAGTACAACAATGAATATGGCATGTATACAGGAAGAATGTACAAAGGATTGTTGGCATGTTTTACAGGATGACAGGCAAACAAAAGACAAAGTTCAGAGAGGTGAATGATCACGCGCAGACGTCAGAATCCTTGAAGGATTCAAGGAGAATAATCTTAGGAGGCATAGCGCTCTTATACGTGCAAGGAGCACAGGAAAGAGACCGAGACCCATCGGATCTCACTCGGAAATCCCGACAGCGGTTGGATCGGGAGAAGCTGCGCAGATGTTAAGCGCAGGAGTTGGCGTGTAGAAGAAGTGATCTACACCGTCAAATTGGAAGCAGATACCCGACAGCCGTCAGATCTGCAAAAGATGTGAGGGAGATAAGCCATCGGAGAATCGCGGATCGGGACTTTGAAATGTCCAATTCATTCGACAATGAAAACTTTGAAATCGTGATATGCGATTTCGCGATTTGATCACAACCATTAAATCAAGCAACGATCAGGACCATCCACGTGTAGACAGGAGGCTTCATCAGAGAATCGGGAATCGAAGTTTCACGAGTCTCGTGAACAATGACAATGAAAACACCGAAATCGCGATGAAATCGCAGCCGCTGAGCCAAGATTGCATCTGGACCGTTGATCCAACTCACGACAGCAGACCATGTCAACAAGGGACACATGGCACAACTAGGTAATGACAGGTGTCAGGCAGATTCAACACTTCTTGCACATATAAGTCACGAATCAGAGTGACACGTGGCAGGATCTAACACGTGTCAAACCACGTGTGATGTCAGCAGAGGCATTGACGATCGAGACCGTCCATCTGAGGGACAGGTGTTGAAGATCAAGGCACCGTCGACATATTGGACATCGGGAAATCGGAGTTCCTGAGGTCGAAGGAAATGAGAGATCGAAAGTCTCGAAATCCTGAAGGGATCAGGACCGTCCATCTGAGGGACAGGTGTCGAAAATCAGGAGCGAGTCGGCATATCGCCAATCGGGAAATCGGAGTTCCCAAGGTCAAAAGAAACAGGACATCGAAAGTCCCAAAATCCTGACACAATCGGGACCGTCCATCTGAGAGGACGTGTGGCAGGAGATTGGTGCCATCGGCGAAAGGCCCGACAGGAGGTCGTTCATCGACTAATCGGAAATTGGGATATCGGAGATCCCGGGCACAAAGGTTTTGTGCATTTCAAAATCGCGATCCGCGAAATCCTGATGAGTGGGGTACAAGTGTTAGCACAGCAGCAAAGGAGGACAGAGGCGTAGTGGAGGCCAGCTGTCAGCATATGAAAGGAGCGTCGGGATTAGGACGATCGGGAATCACGTGGGTGAATGCATTGATGCATCACAAACCTCGTAGCCCCGATGGGGTTAGGTTGTGGTCATGGGTAATGGTCACATGGACCAGGGCTCAGTCAGGAGGGCTGAAGCGCATCGCGAATCGGGAAATCGCGAATCCCGTTGACATAAACATTTTGTCATCGCAAGTGCCGAAACTCCGATGGAGTGATA
>ML786395.1:610219-628440 GCA_009831015.1 Picea engelmannii | reverse complement strand
CCCCCCCCCCCCTCTCAGTATTTTTCAACACTCTTCATACTTCTCCTCCACATGTGTTGCTATCCACCGATCCTCCTTCTTCTCCTCCACATGTTTCACCTTACACCAATACTCCTCCTCCACTTGTGTCACCATCCACTAATCCTCCTACTTCTCCTCCACATATGTCACCATCCAAAAATACTCATACTTCTCCTCCACATATGTCACCATCCATTGATCCTTGTCCTCATCCTCCTCCTCCACTTGTGTCACCATCCACCAATCCTTGTCCTCATCCTCCTCCTCCACATGTGTCACAAGATATTGATCTTGTGGACACTATGTTCTCATATGTTGATGCACAACTTGATCCTAGTTGAGAGACATATGGGAGTATACTTTCATCATTGATTTTTTACATAGGTATAGATACACTAACCTCTACCTCTGCTAGCATAGGCAGTAATGCTTGTGGCTTTGGTGGTGGACCTAGCTAGTAGTGGTACTATTTGACATGTATATTGATTGTTTTATATTTGAATTAAGAAGTATATATGACATATTTATTCATTTTGATGACATGTATATTGATATGTATATCGCTCATGTATATTATTATTTTTCATATGATATTGATGTTGTTGTTGTTGTTTGGTTTATAAAATATATTATGAGTTTGCTAATGTTTAATATTGTTGATGATTTGTCTATTTTTAAATTAAATTTGTGATGTATCAGTCATTTAAATTTAGAGTTGTCATATAATATTTAACTTTACTTTTATGAAATTGATTAATTTGAATTGTGATTGCAAAAAATTATAACCATTAATGTCATGTAAAGTTTAAGTCTTCTTCAAGGTGAATTGTTTGTTGTCCAAAATATACATATCTATTTAGCAACAAAAATACATAAATATGATGACTGAAATGATTGTGATTTTAATAATTATATTTTCTTACATATATTGTAATAAAATTATTATGATATAATTATTCACTAATAGTAATAATAATGATCTAATAATAATGTTAATTTTTTAATTTCTATTATTCAAATATTACATGACAAAGTTATAATATAATTGTTTACTAAAATCATAATTATTGTATTTTGATTTTTCCAAATATTTTATTAATTTATATTATTCAACCATTAAAATATATTAAGTTTATTTAATTAAATTTAAAATAATAAATATAAAGAATAATACTAAATTTTGATCTATACACTTTTAATGAAATAGTTTCATAATTTTTTATTCTATTACTAACTTTATGAATCTTCTATTAAGAAAGTAAGTATTAGTTGAATCTTAGATATTAAAAAAGTAGGATAAGTATTGTATTTTGTTGATTTTATATTAAAGTGTATGCAAATATTGGATTTGGTTAATGAATGAAAATAATAATTTGAATAATTATTGTTATGGAGAAAATCTCATGGGTGGATAGTAAGATCTCCCTAGGACCTAACTAATGATCCTAGATAGACAGAGGGATAAACTGATGTGGCTTTACTTTAGACTCAAACAATTGGATTCATAATTAAGCTAAGAAATAGTGGGATAGCATACCTTTTCCTGAATGTTTTCCTTCGTATCTCTTGACTATTGTAGTCCTAAAGTTCCAACTCCATCCTATGCTACCTTCTCCTTACACACAAGAGCCAAGAAATGCCTTCGTACTTATCTTCATAGTGTTATAATCCCAGATCTAGTTTGGATATAACCCGATCTATAATAAAATAAATCATATCTCAACATTCATGCATGAAAACAAACATTCATAGAGGAAAACTAGTGATCTATTAATTTAAATAATAGAAATATATCAATAAAATTACCTCTTATTGTATATGCATTCCCCCTTTCTCCTTGCTCCTTTCTACTCCTTACCTATTCAACCAAGCTACACAAATTGATTGTAATTGATGTAGATAGAGAAGCACCTCTGAATTTTGTTAGCATATATCTATAAATGATTCTTCCTCTTCATTCTCAATGTTTTCCTTCTTTATATATATCCCTTTATTGGGATTGAGAGAACTTCTATATATTCTATAAACCAATGGATACTTGAATGATGTGAATTCCAAGGCTCATGCCTTGAAGAACCAACTCATCCCTCACTTTCCTCCTTGAAAAAATGTGAATCTAGAAGGTTATAGATGGTGTTGTGGGTCAAACTATAGATGACCCATGACATGTCGCCCTTTGTCCATGTTTGGCAAGCGACACCCCACAAAAATGATCTCAATATTAAGCCAGAGTTATGTCTTGGATTTCACCTTGTACTATGTTCCTCTCTGATCCTATAGCGTGGAATTTAAAGCTATAATAGATGACTATAATTTGTGAGGTTAGGAATGGAATGGATGGTCAAAACACATTAGAATAAAATAGTATCCATGTGGGGAAACTTGAGAAGAGAGGTAAGGAGGTCCGAAGGTCAAATAGTACCTGCTATAAAACACCAAGGATAAGAGAATATATAGAACCTCCCCAAGGTATACATAATTAGACTCTGAAGCATATCAAAGAATGGATTCCAAACAATACACAATGGATCCATGACATTAAATGAAATATGATGTCCATGAAAGAATACCCGGTGGATCCATTTCATCAATAAGTTCATAGCCATGAAAAAATACAATTTGGATCTATGTCACAATATATACATCATCAAGACAACAAGCACTGAGGGAAGTGACCCCGAAGACTTCAAATTACTTATATACGAGTGATATACTCCATTGAAACTTGGGAGGGGATTCTATAAAGGAATTATGTATCCTCAATACCAATTTATTTGTACCTCACATGTTCGCCACTTCACATGTATCCAAAAGTATTTACAATAAGCTTTACACAAGAAAATAGTTATACAATATGTACAAGTGTATGTTTAATGAGTGAGATTTGTCTCTTATTTATATCTTCATGTAGCCTTACACTTTCCTTATTTTAGGGCTTCTTAATTTAAAATAATTTCTTTTTGCAAAGCACTTTGACTCTTGGGGGATTCTATAAGACTCATGAGGGTTCTCCAACTTTAGATGGTCATAACTCTCTAACCGTGAGGAGTTATGTGACGTTCCACATACCACTAGAAATGGCATTAAAAGAACTATCCATCTAGGATAGTTTCACTAACAAATTAATTGTACTTCATCTCATTATTCCACATTTAAGCATGGGTTCTCTATCCATACTTTTAGGATAACTCAATCCGCAAAGTGTCTTCTCGTGAGGGATTTCACCATAAGGGGACCACTTTGGACTTCATCCATATTTACTTCTTATAAACCATGACAAGATAATAATGAGTCATCTTTACATCAAACAATATTGGGTCCATTACCCAAACCTTTGGGCTACAGGGCTTTCTTCAAGGGTGGACATCAATGACAACCAACCTTAATCAATAGGGGTAATGTATTATTAGTGGAGCCCATTCAATGTAAGGTGGAATAGGCCCACCATGGTATTAAATAAAGCCCATTATGGCAGTTAGATATAATAATGGGTAGTTAGATATAATAAATGATGTTTCTAAAAGATACCCTCTCTAGAATGTTCCTAGGGGATAGGAAATGATATATAAGGAAATGTAAGAAATGTATTTGATATGGTGAAGTATATTGTGAATGTACAAGCAAGTATTGCTAGAGGATTATTATCCTTCCTTAAGGATTAATGTATGGTGTTACCCTACCTCAATGGTTTTCTGTATTTTCTTTGTTCATTGTTACGGTGATTGGTTTTGGTGTTTATTATTGTTATTCTTTGAGTATATTTTCAGATATAGATTTGGTATATTGCATTGTAAGTCTGTGTGATGCATTTTACACTAGAAAACAAGTGTTTCCTTCACTACTACATTCATGTCATAAATCCTTTCTGTCTCAGGAACATTGTCCTCCATCTCTTCTACAAAGGAATCCAACAACTATGTCCCATTAAACCGTGGTAGGTCACGCATATATAATCCAATCTAGTGCATTTCTTTAGTCATATTTTCACATCTCCTAGTCGACACTTCATGCATCATATTTTTCCATCAAGTTAGCACATATTTTTATTCATCGTCATATGAGAAGATACTACTCTAGTTGAGCTCTCCATCAATTTTTTGGTTCACATAATCATCTATGTTCTTGATAATGTTGTATATTTTCTCAATAATTGAGTTTTGTACATTATTTCTCACTATCTCATTATATATGTCACCCTTGACTAGATCTGGCAAATAAATTATGTGTAGGGAGTTCTTCTCAAATGATATTTTCCTTTCTTTCAAATTCAATATGACATTGTTGTCAAAATCAAATCCATTCCAAAAAAATATGGGTATGGGTTTGAATCATCCATAATTTCTATGAGTTCAAAATATGATTCTGTCTTGACCTCGTCAATGTAAAATTTAACCTCCTCCAACCTGCCAATGGGATAAATATTGTACTAATTTGTGAGCATGATTCTAATGGGAAACCATACCAGATTAGGTTTTCCCATCAAATCCCATCAATTATTTGGAAATATGTTCACATCAAACCCCATGTCCAACATAATTCCTTCCATCTCATTTACCTAACTCGGTTTTCATTTTGAATTCTCTACCTATGTTCTTCCTTGTACAGAAAAACTGCATCACCCAAATTTCAACACATGGAATTTATTTTATCAGGGCATTAAAGTTCACAAAGTGCATTGATGTTGTTAACCTAACCACATTGGAAAAAATATTCAAGGACCTATCATAACAGTCCCTCTCATTGGATGCCTTGTTACCGATGTCTTAGACAACACAACACAACACTAAATAAAACACTAGTTCTCCAAGAAAACTAGAAAACTGGTGCGTTCATGTTAACAAATCAAACTACCTAATTTCCAACAAAAAAATTAACCTAGCGGTGCCTAGAAAACCATGAAACAGATTGATGTTGTAAAAAGCACAACGATGAGCAAAATATTTAATATTTAACATATTAGTGCATCAAAAGAAATTCCTTGTTATCGATGTTGTGCATCTCACTACACCACTAAGTCCATACCATTTCTCCAAACATAAGGAGCATCAATGTGTTACATATACCCAATGAGACCGCCTAGCACATAAAAAAATCAAAATGGCATAGCGATCCATCTTATTGGATGTGCCATTCTTGGTGTGTTACAAAAAGGAATGCACTTGTGTGTTATTACAATAACACCACATAGTGGTGATTTTTATGATATAGTGAACGAGAGCGATGAGTATTTTCTAATTTGGGCAGGCCAGTTACATTTACACATATTTTTTGAAAACAAAAATTAATTTTGGTTTTTGGTAAATACAAATTATTTCTATATGTGTGTGTTTTATGATTTCAATTTTTGTGTGTTTGTGTGTATCTACGTGTCTGTGTGTAACTAAAAAGATTTGTATGTGAATATAACATGATGGTGATAGGAATAGGAGAAGTAACAACAATAGTGGTTTGAAACATACGCATTTATATGTGAGTGGGAGAATCGAGAGAGGTAGAGGGAGAGGATCCCTCACTCTATTACACTTTAGACACATAACCTTTTGAGGAATGTTGGCCTCCTAAAGTTTTATGAGGAAGGTATATCCCTCATGGGGAACTCTCTATTTTTACACCTGTCGATCCATCATTGGGATCATGTTGGACATGCATTCAAGGTCGGCCTTGATATATGGTATCAACCTAAGGAGGAGAGGTTTTATTTTATCAATAGGTTTCCTAGGATAAAGGAGATTTGGACCTAATTCCATGATTTACCACTTTTTTTTGCAGGAGAGACTAGACTAGCATATGTGCAGAGATACGTCCATTCGAACATTGATTGTACTTCATGATTCCAGGTTGTTAGTGGTCAGATGTGGATGTAGTCATTTCATGTAGAGGAGGATATATGCATGTGTCTTTTTCTCATGGCATTGTCACACTTTATCTCTTATGGGAAACAAATTATTTTACTTTTGATGTATTATGTAGATAATTTAGTGTAGAGCCTTGGATTGATTAGGTGGATGAATATTTGTTTGAGACAGATTTGTTTTTCATTGGATCGTTGTCGGGCCATTTTTGATGGGAGGATTTTCTTCCCTTTCACGTCATAGTTATTTACATTGTTTTTTGAGAGGTTCCATGTCACTCGAGAAACAATAACCCTCTTTCCTCCTAGTCCTATGATTGATGTGTGTATTCACATGTGAGGGAATTTGTTACCCAAGAGGGATCAATGAGAGTGGCCATATATTCTGGTTAGTAGGGATATATGTGATTCTTTTGGATGGAGAGGAAACTTATGTCCTTGATCTTGTACAATACCGATACCTAGAGATAGATTGGAGAGGATGTCCAAACATTCTATTTATAGTAGACTTACCACTGTATGAGAAACATATTATTATTTTTATGTTTTGATAAATTTGGTTGCATATTTTTATGTTTTATTTAATGAACATGTAATTTATTATAACATTTTGTTTCATTTATATGATTATTATTTTCTATTTTTTTGCATATATTAGAAAATATGTTGGGACTGATCCTCCCCAAAAGGAAAAAGAGATGGACGAGGAAGCATAGTATCCTCTAGTACATATACCCGACATACCACATATGACAAATTGGAGAGTCCTGACAAAAATGGTGGATCACCTGTGTGGTTTGATGGTTAGGAGTGGAGTGGTATCAGTACCAGTTTGAGATATATTAAATTTATAAAATATATCTATGATATGGGAGACATTTCCTCATGAAATGATGTCATTGATGTGTCATATTTTCAGTGTTCTCAACCTCATCAATAGGTTAACAATTGTCGCTCATCATTCCCCTCCATCTGGTTCATCACCAAACAGAACCACATCCTTTACACCACATGTTCCTCCTCCTCTTCATACTTCTCCTCCACATGTGTTTCTATCCACCGATCCTCCTTACTCTCCTCCACATGCTTCACCTTCCACCAATACTCCTCCTCCACCTGTGTCACCATCCACTGATCCTCCTACTTATCCTCCACATATGTCACCATCCAAAAATACTCATACTTCTCCACTACATATGTCACCATCCACTGATACTTGTCCTCATCCTCCTCCTCCACTTGTGTCACCATCAACCAATCCTTGTCCTCATCCTCCTCCTCCACATGTGTCACCATCTATTCATCCTCTTCGTTCTCCTCCACATGTGTCACAAGATATTGATGTTGTGGACACTATGTTCTCATCTATTGATGCACAAATTGATCCTAGTTGAGGGACATAGGGGAGTCTACTTTCATCATTGATTTTTTACATAGGTATAGATACACTAACGTCTACCTCTGCTAGCATAGGCATTAATGCCTATGGCTCTGGTGGTGGATCTAGCAAGTAGTGGTACTATTTGACATGTATATTGATTGTTTTATATTTGAATTGAGAGGTATATACGGCACGTTTATTCATTTTGATGACATGTATATTGATTTGTATATCGCTCATGTATATTATTATGTTTCATATGATATTGATGTTGTTGTTGTTTGGTTTATAAAATATATTATGAGTTTGTTAATGATTAACATTGTTTATGATTTCTCTATTTTTAATTAAATTTGCGATGTATCACTCATTTAAATTTAGAGTTGTCATATAATATTTAACTTTACTTTTATGAAATTGATTAATTTGAATTGTGATTGCAAAAAATTATAACCATTAATGTCATGTAAAGTTTAAGTCTTCTTCAAGGTGAATTGTTTGGTGTCCAAAATATACATATCTATTTAGCAACAAAAATACATAAATATGATGATTGAAATGATTGTGATTTTAATAATTATGTTTTCTTACATACATTGTAATAAAATGATTATGATATACTTATTCACTAATAGTAATAATAATGATCTAATAATAATTTTAATTTTTTAATTTTTATTATTAAAAGATTACAAGACAAAGTTATAATATAATTGTTTACTAAAATCATAATTATTATATTTTGATTTTTCCAAATATTTTATTAATTTATATTATTCAACCATTAAAATATATTAAGTTTATTTAATTAAATTTAAAATAATAAATATAATGAATAATAATAAATTTTGATCTATACACTTTCGATGAAATGGTTTCATAATTTTTACTCTATTACTAACTTTATGAATCTTCGATTAAGAAAGTAAGTATTAGTTGAATCTTAGATATCAAAAAAGTATGATAAGTATTGTATTTCGTTGATTTTGTATTAAAGTGTATGCAAATACTGGATTTGGTTAATGAATGAAAATAATAATTTGAATAATTATTGTTATGGAGAAAATCTCATGGGTGGATAGTAAGATCTCCCTATGACCTACCTAATGATCGTAGACAGATAGAGGAATAAACTTATGTGGCTTTCCTTTAGACTCAAACAATTGGATTCACAATTAAACTAAGAAATAGTGGGATAGCATACCTTTTCCTGAATGTTTTCCTTTGTATGTATTGACTATTGTAGTCCTAAAGTTCTAACTCCATCCTATTATACCTTCTCCCTGCACACAAGAGACAAGCAATGCCTTTTCACTTATCTTCATAGTGTTATAATCCTAGATCTAGTTTGGATATAACCTGATCTATAATAAAACAAATCAGATCTCAACATTCATGCATGAAAACAAACATTCATAGAGGAAAACTAGTGATCTATTAATTTAAATAATAGAAATATATGAATAAAATTACCTCTTATTGTAGATGTGTTCCCCCTTTCTCCTTGCTCCTTGCTACTCCTTATCTATTCAACCAAGCTACACAAATTGATTGTAATTGATGTATATAGAGAAGCACCTCTGAATTTTGGTAGCATATATCTATAAATGATTCTTCCTCTTTATTCTCAAGATTTTGCTTCTTTATATATATCCCTTTATTGGGATTGGGAGAGCTTATATATATTCTATAAACCAATGGATATGTGAATGATGTGAATTCCAAGGCTCGTGCCTTGAAGAACTAATTCGTCCCTCACTTTCCTCCTTGAACAAATGTGAATCTATAAGGTTATAGATGGTGTCGTGGGTTGAACTATAGATGACCCACGACATGTCGCCCTTTTTCCATGTTTGGCAAGCGACACCCCACAAAAATGATCTCGATATTAAGCCAGAGTTGTGTCTTGGATTTCACCTTGTACTTTGTTCCTCTCTGACCTTATAGCGTGTAATTTAAAGCTATAATAGATGACTATAATTTGTGAGGTTAGGAATGGAATGGATGGTCAAAAAACATTAGAATAAAATAGTATCCATGTGAGAAAAATTGAGGAGAGAGCTAAGGAGGTCTTAAGGTCAAATAGTACCTACTATAAAACACCAAGGATAAGAGAATATATAGAACCTCCACAAGGTAGATATACTTAGACTCCGAAGAGTATCAAAGAATGGATTCCAAATATTACACAATGGATCCATGGCATGAAATGAAAGATGATGGCCACGAAATAATACACGGTGGATCCATGTCATGAATAAGTTCATAGCCATGAGAAAATACAATGTGGATCTATGTCACAACATATACATCATCAAGACAATGAGAACTGAAGGAAGTGCCCCCAAAGTCTTCAAAGTACTTATATACAAGTGATATACTCCATTGCAACTTGGGAGGGGATTCTATAAAGGAATGATGTATCCTCAATACCAAGTTATTTGTAACAAACCCCGATGGTATGAATCTAAAACATGTGAATATATGATTTGATGTTGAGCATGGTATAAACCATATGATTACCGATCATTGATGTATACCACTAACATACATGAGGGGAACCACTGATGAGGAAGATGGACCCAAAGGTACCTAGTACAATCTAGTGAGTGTGAATATAGTATCTGATGTTGAAAACTTGTAGAATAAATCTATCAGAATTCATTGATGTAAAACCAGTTTCGATTGTGAGGGGGCTTGCCACTAGGGACTACAAGCTCCAAGGTACTATCTACTTTCTATATCTCTCTCCTAGATAATGTGTTGATGTTGATAGGAATATATTCGTCGAAGGAGGGCCTTAATGTATCCTGCATCAATCGACATGAAAAATACATCAAGAGATTATGTGAAGAGATAGAATCACCAAGCATGATTGACACAGGTATCGCTGACTTGGAAAGTCAACAAAATAAAAGATGGTCAACTTGGGATTGAAAATCCCTTGAACAGATAACATGACACAAAGTGATTTGGAAGAAAGACTCAAGAGCTACATGAATATAGTGCAACAATGCAAGAGGCATTGAATCACTCTTGATGATCACTAGAAGAGTAACCAGTCAGAGGCAAATCTTTGACTCATATGAATGGGAAGAATCCTAGGAAAGCTACAACCCAAATGTAATATGATGACTTAAGCAGGCGCCATGTGGAAGGGTGACTCGACTGATGTTTTCATTTCTAGAATAGACCAAAGGTGAAAACCCCAACTCTTATTTTATTTAATTTTTTTGTTTTAGTGTCTCCTTCATGGTTTAATGAGCATGAATTAGAGACACAATATGATAAATAGCGTATTTTTTTTCAGTTTTAATGAGCCAAAAAAAGAGTTAAAATTATACTCTTGACAATATCTTTTTCGTGTCCTTTTGCGATTCTGAAAAAGAGGTAAAAGTGTACCTAATAGTATATTTTTCATGTCCTTTTACAAGTCCAAAGAAGATATTAAAGTTTACTCATAATGTGTCTTTTTTGTGTCCTTTAACGATTCCAAAAATGATATAAAAGTGTACTCTTTTGGAGAGAATGAGTGGCTTAAAAACATGCTCTTATGGTCCAAGTGCATGGAACCAACCTAAGCAAAATGAATGCAAATGTTACTAGAAAGTGAGATCCACTCTTAGAATCCATTCTATATATGGGATGGTGGATGAAAAATGGAGGCCAAATAATCAAATAGGTGGGTTTTCAAAGGCTATTGCAATAATGGTAAGTAGGATCTAAGAAAACAATGGTGTAGCGACGGGATGTATGATGAAAGCGACAAATGCACAAGTGACCATTAAGAAACATAAAAATATGGTAACCTCCTTAGGATATGGCCAGAATATATATGAAGAGAGGAAAATTACTCTCAACATCAAGCCATGGTAGGATTGTTGGAGGGTTCCCAGACCCACGAAAAATCACAACATGGGCACCAAATGGAAATCTGGGTGCTAAATAGGGTTCCCATGGAGGGTAGGAACTACCAAATAGGTTATGATGTGAAAAAAAGAATGGATAATGTTGCAACCTGATGGGTTTGAAGCTAAGTCATTTTGAAAGAAAAATGGATGGTTTATAATGCATATTGTGGATGTAGAGAAAAACTTATCCATGTATACCATTGTTGGCCCTTGACCAAGTTTTGAGGAAACATTGGTCAAAGTTGGCCCACTTTTGGACTTCGACACATTGGTTGAGGAAGGAGTGCCCAGGTGGAGCTGAGATCGTAGATATCACTTATTTTGTGGGCTATGTGGACCCAATAAGGGGTTCTTTAGGGTTTTTGTAATGGGTTATGGGATGTCGTCCCATGGGGTTTTCCCATGTTTGGCCCTATTGTAAGGGTTTGTAAAAGTATAAATAAAAGAAGAATGTATGGTAGAAGTAGTTCTTGAGAATTTTTGGAGCTAAGTGCAAGTAGTTCAAGTGGCTTTGTGCAAGGGAATGAATGTGTGTTAAGGTTGTGTGCTTGATAGAGGGTTGGCTATGTGCCTTGACCTAGTTTTGGAAGGAGGATCTAGTGCTCACTACGTAGATCTCATGTCTGGTGTGAAGCCTGACTCTGTGTCTTAGTGCACAGGAGTAACTGAAGGTAAGAGATTGAAGAATAATATAGAAGTGAAGCGGTTGGTGGACGTAGCCCCACACTGGGGTGAACCACGTATATCTTTTGTCTTTGGTTTTCTTTGTGATGTGTTATTTATGTTATGAATCTTCTCAGTGCTTTGATTATTATGTATGATAGATAGATTTGTTATTGATTAAGTTCTTTACTTGTGATAAGGGTAAATTAAGGTTATATCTAACTGGGTGCTAAGTTCTAAGTGGTTGAATTACTCAATCATTGTTATTTACTGTGCTAGATATATCTTAGATATGTTCTGTGATGTTCATAAGGTTAATAAATTAATGTATGTCACTTCCTAAGCATTAACAAAATACCCTGCGAAGTGTTGTTATCACAGATCTATGTCCCATCTTGGTTACAGACACCTATGTCCTGTAACCCCCCTACTTATGCCTCGAGTGATACTTCTCCTGCCTCGCATGTGTTGCCAAAAGGGTCGGTAGTCGGGGTTTTATTGGTGCACTGTTAAGCGTTGAACCTTGGGTCTTCGCCTGTGCCAACAAATGGTTCTGTTGTTGGGACCTGAAACTGTGATTGTTGGGAACTGAAATAAAGAAAAGAGAAGCTTTGTGCGTAGATCTATTGTTGAATTATGAAATAATCTATTTGTCTTGCAAAGCTTTGTGTTAAGAAATAAATCTGGTCTGAAGAAAGAGGTAAGATCCGAAAAGAGGTAAAACTTTGTTCTTTGACAAGAGAAAGAAAACTGAAATTTTTTGTTTTGAAAGCATGAACCTAAGTATGTTTAATAGATTATGTCCTAGTCTGAAGGCTAGGGCACAGTTGAAAGAAATAGTTGATTTGAGTAAATTTAATGGAAATGAAGAAAGATATGTTATTCCTATGCATAGAATTTTTTTTTTGGACTGACAAGTGGATGCAAGAACCGAGAATTGTTTTTTGTAGATTGCATGTTCAACACTATGATCCTAAGGGAAGTGCACAGTACAAAAGAAGTTGGGGAAAATTTAAAATAAAAAGGAGATTAACATTGTGTTATAACTGCAGAAGACCAGGACATCTTGCTAAGGAATGCCCTGGTGCAGGTCCTATTTGTCTTTTTTGTAAGATTGTTGGTCATGAGGTTGAGGATTGTCCAAATATGATTGCTAAAGTTGAAAGGATGAACATGAGACAAGAAAACTATGAAATAAGTCAAGAGACTAAGGGAATGTTAGAGAGTCATAAAAAGAAAGAACCAGAGGAAGTTCAGACTACATTAGTACAGCTGAAAGAAATGATGGATGTTCACAAAGATGCTAGTTTACAAGAGATTCTGAAAGTAAAACAATGCATAAGTGCAAGAATATAAGACTTTGACATAGATTGTGTCTTGGATGAAGAAACACAAGTGAATATAATGACAGAAGAAACTTGGAAAATTTTGGGAAATCCTACTATGGTACCTTTGTTAGGAAAGATAGGATTGTTTAAGGAAATGATGATAACCCTATGTGGAAGAGTTTCTAAGGTACCTATTACTGTTAAGGGAACATCAACTGAAGAAGAATTTGAATTCATTAAATTTTTTGGGGACAACACCCCTTTCCCACTTTTACTAGGTAATCCTTGGATTGAGAAGGATTAGATCAGATGGAAAGCAAAGGAAGAAGCTACATAAAATAAAAAGAAAGAACTAAGGGATTCCATAGATAGGAAAATAGACTGACTAATAGAAGAATGAGAGGATAATTCGAAGCAACAGAGCATAGTAAAAACATAGGAGGGACATAAGGCAAGAGAATTAGCTGTCAAGGTTTTAAGAATGCAACAAGGCTTGAGAAACCTATCTATGTCCACTCAGGATGTGTTAAGAAAAGGGATATTAACTTCAGACCCTTTGAGGGAACCTCAACAATGCAAATTCACTGCGCTAGGAGAAAATATGAATAAGAATGGAAAGAGGGTTCCATAAATAGTTAGAGAAACACATATCACATGGAAGAAGGCAAGGAAGCACAATAAAAAGAAAGCTAAGTTTGAAAAGCTACAAGAAGCTACAGAGACCAGATGGAAGACTTCGCATATTGGAACCTCGTAAGAGGCAGGATCACAGGATTTGAACCTCGCTGGAACATCATGACTACATAGAATGGGACTTCACCCTAGTGAATTTATATGACCATTGGAGGCACCCCATCCATTAGAACGACGCCCCAGAATGATTAGAAAATGCATTTATGGGTTGATGGACCATTTTTGGACATTGAGACTGCACCATAACAGACATATTTACATTGATGGAAGCATTCCTGGCCATTGGAAGAATCTGTTATGAAATCCCACTTATTTAACTCGTTGGTCACTGTGCCGGGACCACTTTTTGATACCTGTGATTGACTAAGATAAACATAAAATTTTCCAAGTGTCGAACTGTGTTATCTGAAATACACCTCGCCATCTATTTGTCTACCCGGCCTGTCTGTTCATCTACCCTGATCTGTCTATTTAAAAGTTAGAATGTCGGGAGAACCAAGTGAATTAGAGAAGTATGTGAAGGAGGTCCTTAAGAAGCTAATGGATGAAAAAATGATATCTAAAGGTGTTCAGGCATCATCGACTAGGGGATTGCAGGCTTCCCCTTCAACTAGATGTCGTTCTGGTCATGTCAACCCCAGAATTGAATAAGCAAAGTAAGCACCACAATGATTTGTCTAATGTAAAGCAGATCTTGTCGATCCTACCTGAGTATATCCCACCTTTGGATGGCACTATTAACCATGAAAATATTCCTTGATATTATGAGTACACTGTGTTCACTGTGTACATTCTGAAAGGAATATGCATAGTCGAAAGTCAATTAGGACAGATCCCGCTACTGAAAAACAATGACTTCAACTTGGGAGACCAAAAGAACTATGCCATGTTGGCGTTGCATTGCTATATCATGAATATGACTGGAAAGAATCCTCTCCTTGTATCACAGCCATGAATTAAGGATATGGCACAATCCACCGTGTTGAATGTGATGAACATCCCCCATTTTGGCCGCCACTAGGAGTTTAACGCTTGTGTTAAACTCCTCCTGTCGTGATATCATGGAGGATACCTGTGGCTCGACCGAAGTATTACTGTGGATTCAATGCTAATCCATTGGATTATAGGCTTGAGTGTGAAGGGACCTAACCCTCAGTAGTTTTATCTAGGGAAGGCTTTGTATCGTTCCTTGGCACAACGCATCAAGGAAGTTTATGGAGAAATCGAAAAAGGAAAGTGAGGTTACAAGGTAGCCTCTATATAGGATGGCGTAGTGTGCCTCACTTGCCAACTCATAGTTGGAAAGATCATAAGGAAGAAACACCCCACATAGGTCACTAGGTTCATAGTGGACCTCGCAGGAAAATGTGTGGATGGCATGCAGATGAACTGGGAGAACTACCTCGTCAATGAGCTGGAGAAGGATTGTCACGAAGCCCAGGATTTGGGATATGAATTCCATTATAGCTGGCTGATCATTTTGATCGCATTTGTTGCTTGGAAAATGCCTGAAGGATCCACCTTCCCAGAGATCAAACCCTCGGATCCATTGGCTGATCAGTTTTCCACCTTGTCGTACACCAATGACATGACGAAGCAGTGGCAGTCCAATTCTATGTTTCATGCACATTATCAACAATTAAAGGTTGTCATTGAATCATTTCTTCACATGACACCATGCACCCTACACCAATATACACCAATAGCCAAATTTCATGTAGATCTGCATTTCATCTACATCACTACGTGCTGAGATGATAGCTAGGAAGAGTTACAGTCTTACTACAAGCTAACAGATGATGACACAGAGCAATTTACAAAGGAGTGGCCAGAGGAATTTCTTGTGCCTGTCGCTGATGTACAACTCTCTGAAACAGACACCATAGGAAGCTTCATAGTCACCCGGGTCGAGCATGTTGGACAGTCCAGTGGGACAAATAAGAAGAAAAATAAGGAGGAAATCCAAGATATACAGAGCGATGAGGAGGAAAATGCTTCTGAAGATAACGGGTCTGGATCACTTGAAGGAGGAGGAGAAGACGAAGGAGAAGGACAAGGAGGAGGGGATGAAGGAGAAGAGAAAGGAGAAGGTGAAGCTACACTATCGAAAGACCCCCCTACTAGAACAATCACACCGCATAAGAGGAAGGTTTCTCTAAAGAAACCTTCAGCAAGGACGATATCAGTTTGGTCCATGGAGCTATGGAGGATGCTTCTGAGGACATCTTGAAGAGATATGGAGAGAATAAAGAGGAGCTATATGGAAGGATCGAGAGAGAACTGAAGGAATTACACCTATCTATTCATTTGACCTGTGTAGTACCCACTGCGCATTCCTCGTTGCAGACTGTAGAATTAGGGAATGAACCAGCCCAATTGAGAACACTGGCAGATGCAACAGAAGCTCGAATTCAAAGAGTCTAGAAACAGAAGGAGAAGGCTCCAAAAGCCTTGAATTAGGAGAAAGAGGAATTCCTAGTGCAATTAAGAGCAGCGCAGTGTTGGAGTTACTTCACACACACTAGGATTTATTTTTCATAAGGTTATTCCTTGTTTATTAGTCATAATTAGTCATTATCTAGTCTCCTATATTTTAGGGGAGAATATTCCACCTGAAGAATATTCTCTTTCAGTTGACACTTCAGTTTGACTAGTTGAGTTGAGTTTAGATGTTGCATTGGTTTTGTCACCATGCAACATTGGGATCATCACCAACTCACTCCTCTTTTTTCAGTCAGTTAACTAAAGACTAGTTGACTAGTTAACTCAACTAGGTGGCAGTTCACTCCCGTAACTGCCTGAGAGATTAGACTAGGTGGCAGTTTACTTTTGTAACTATTGGTGTGTGTTCATATCAATCTAGACCACCACTATGGCTCATTAGTTACTCATTTATTCTATATATATTGTAAAGTATTCACTCTTTGAGTGTGGAATACAGTTAATGATAATTCTTCCATTCTTTCTATCTTGCTTCTTCTTTCTCAATTTCTCTCTGCAAATGTGTGTAGTATTTTCTAGATAGATCTATTCTATGTAGGTTCAACACATTTGCATGGTATAAGAGCCGACAGAGTGCTAAGAAAAATCTACACCAAATCATTTTTTGTAGGTACAAAAGATTGAAGACAACAAAAGATGGATTATTCGCCAGAAATACTTCTCACGCCTCATAACTATTTGGAATGGAAGCCAAAAATTTTGCTTCTTCTAAGATGCAAAGGCTTGTACCAAATAACCATGGAAATGGAAGTAGAGCTTGATTCTGTCAATGAGAAAAATGACTTTCTCAATAGGCAAGATATGGCCATAGGAAGTATCGGCATGTTTGTTTCTCCTGAACTTTTCCATCAGGTATATGAAGAATCACAAGAATAGACTCCAAATGAATTATGGACCAGATTGGAGATTATGTTTGGGAATAAAGAATATTGTGAGGATTTCATGCAGGAGGTCAAACAGATAGAGCCAGAAGAGAAGCCATCAAAAGATCAAGTCTCTTATTATGAAGAGTCTTCTACAAAAGATTTTGCAGAAATTTGTATTCCATTAATTGAAGATGATGTCTACTCCATTTTAGATTTTTTTTTCTGAAATTAATGTGGAATATATATGGCATGCATCTCAAGAGTCACATGCAGACACTTTCTCATGCACCATGCATCCATCTCAGGAGTCAAAAAGGGAGTCTCTCTAATCAGACGCCATTCTGATATTTTCTGAGAAAAATTTGCAGAAACAAATTGGATATTTGAATTCCTCTCGGGAAAATATCCATTTTCGAAAAAAAATCGTCCGAAACAGAGTTTGGAAAGTGAAGTTATGATCATTTTAAAATCAACAAAATTTCATCATTTTTCTGGAAACAACGACACGGTTTTCAAAGTTTTATCCAAAATTTATTTGGATATTTTTCATTACAAGAAGATAAAGTGGATATCTGTGGACATCTCAATGGTGCATATACTTCATCAGATCCATGCAGACATCTACATCTTCAACAAATTCTTCAACAAGCACAAACTTGCACTGTTGTGAGGTCTTCTTGGAGTGAAGGACAGGGTTGCTTAGCAACTGTTTTTTGTTCCTTATCATTTTTTTATTTTATGCATTGTAATTTGAGGGAGGGTTTTTTTTCCCATGAGGTTTTCCCTCTTTCCTCGTTTTGTTCAGTGTATCTTTTGTATTTGGGTACCTAACATGGCCTCGTAGCCGAGACCCATTCTTTATTTTCACCATAGTGATGTTCAGGGGGGGTGTTGGAGTTACTTCATACACACCTAGGATTTATTTTTCCTAAGGTTATTCCTTGTTTATTAGTCATAATTAGTCATTATCCAGTCTCCTATATTTTAGGGGAGAATATTCCACCT
>ML786395.1:588352-609990 GCA_009831015.1 Picea engelmannii | reverse complement strand
CGTAACTGCCTGAGAGATTAGACTAGGTGGCAGTTTACTCTTGTAATTGTTGGTGTGTGTTCATATCAATCTAGACCACCACTATGGCTCATTAGTTACTCATTTATTTTATATATATTGTAAATTATTCACTCTTTGAGCGTGGAATATAGTTAATGATAATTCTTCCATTCTTTCTATCTTGCTTCTTCTTTCTCAATTTCTCTCTGCAAATGTGTGTAGTATTTTCTAGCTAGATCTATTTTGTGTAGGTCCAACACATTTACACACAGGACAAGGTAGAAGCCTAGGAAAGTGAGAAAGAAGAGCTTCAAGTTAAGATCCAGGAGGAAAAGGCCCAACTACAGAGAGAAAAGGAGAAGTTGCTCGTAGAACAGGCCATAGTCAAAGAAGTAGTGATTAAATCATGTCACTATGTGCCAGGCTTGGAATAGGAGGAGAAAGAGATAGTCGAGGCTCAAGTAGTGAAGCTCGTTGAGACCCTCCAGTAGCTTCAAACTAGGATAAAAAACTTGGAGGCACAAGCAATATCGAGCACCTCGCAGGAGGTGCATGACCAGAGAAAGGAGACCGCTAAGAACACACTAATAAGGATAAGAACCCTTGCCTCATAATGAAAACAACTGAGTGATAGAAGAGTACAGACATATGGATGCCTCGTCAAGGATCTAGAGATAAGGATGCTGGAAGCACAGTTACAGGAGGTGCAATAGTAGGAATTTTCAGTGTAGGCACAAATGAAGATGCTCACCATGGTAGAAAGAATGAAGAGATCCCAGGAGCAGTGCGCAATAAAACAATAGATCGTTTCCCTCCAGGGTAGGGTAATGGAGGTGACACAAAAGCTACAACTTGTGCAGGATGAAGCCTACAAGGTGTTCAAAGAGATTGATGGACAAGGATTGCAATTGGACCAAGTGGCTGCATCAGTAGAACAATGCCTAGAAGGGCCTATTATAGAGCAGATGATATAGGATCTCACTGAGCAGGAGGTTCATGCGAAGAAACAAGTCGAGGCGGGTCGAGGTAAGATCAATGCCTTTGAAGCAATGTTGTCCATACCTGAGTGACTTAGGATGAGTCACAGGTGAGTGTTGGGGGTCTGCTGGCCCTCGACCAAGTTTTCAGGAAACATTGGTTAGAGTTGGCCCACTTTTGTACTTCAACACATTGGTCGAGGAAGGTGCACCCAGGAGGAGATGAGATATCTCACTTATTTTGTGGGCTATGTGGACCCGGTAAGGGGTTCTTTAGGGTTTTTTTAATGGGTTATGGGATTTCATCCCATGGGGTTTTCCCATGTTTGTCCCTATTGTAAGGGTTTGTAAAAGTATAAATAAAAAAAGAATGTATGGTAGACGTAGTTCTTGAGAAGTTTTGGAGCTAAGTGCAAGTAGTTCAAGTGGATTTTTGCAAGGGAATGAATGTGTGTTAAGGTTTTTGCTTGATAGAGGGATGGCTCTGTGCCTTGACCTAGTTTTGGAAGGAGGATCTGGTGCTCAGTACGCAAATCTCCTATCCGATGCAAAGCATGACTCTGTGGCTTAGTGCACAGGAGTAACTAAATGTAAGAGATTGATGAATAATAAAGAAGCGAAGTGGTTGGTTGACATAGCCCCACACTGGGGTGAACCATGTATATCTTGTGTCTTTGGTTTTCTTTGTGTTGTGTTATTTATGTTATGTATCTACTCAGTTCTTGGATTATTATGTATGATAGATAGATCTGTTATTTCTTAAGTGCTTTACTTGTGATAAGGTTAAATGAAGGATATATCTAACTGAGTGCTAAGTGCTAAGTGGTTGGAGTACTTAATCGTTGTTATTTACAGTGCTACATCTATCTTAGATATGTTCTGCGATGTTCATAAGGTTAATAAAATAATTTATGTCACTTCCTAAGTGTTAACAAAATACCCTACAAAGTGTTATTATCACATATTTGTGTCCCATATTGGGTACAGACACCTATGTCCTGTAACCCCCCCTTCTTCTACCTTGGGTGAGACTTTGCCTCCCTCACAAGTCTTGCTGAAAGGGCCAGTAGTTGGGGTTTTGTTGGTGCGTTGTTAATCATTGAACCTTGGGTCTGGCCTTGTGCCAACAATCAGTTTGGAAGCATGTACCTCAACTTCAGTGGAAGTTGCCATTTCCATAAAAAAAAAAAAAATCTTTGTAATCCCATTAACACGGGTAAAATAAATTCTTGGGTCAAAATGCTCAGTGAAATCTCAAAAAAGAAAATATTTTTGGATTTTTTGGATAATATATATGAAGAACAAAATCACTCACACCACACACTTATATACAAGGCACTACGAATATTTATGTGTTATGCCACATAGAGCCCATTGCTAGGCTTAGACCAAGGATCATTTTCATAATTGATTAATTGATGAGTTGATGTTGGCATCATATGGCTTACCATGCTAGGTCCATGCCACATAGGAATTAATTTTTGCATAAAAAGATACTCATCATGAATGGTTTCATGAGATATGGAATCTCCTTGATGGTATCTGTTAATACATGAAGTAAGAAACACAAATATTCAGTGTAATGGGAAGCAAAGAATTCGTTGATAAGTTTTAAAAAAGCTAATCAAGGCAAAAAAGGGTCAATATTGGGAGGTCTATTATATGCCCCTGCTAATACCCCCAAACCTCAATTGAGACTCATTGTGCCAACTCTCATGGGTTCCAAATCATGATAAGATTATTGATGCACCATCTCATCTTTGGGCTCATTTATGGAATCCATGACTTCCATGATGGACTCTTCTGAAGGAAACTTATTATCTAGGAAATCATGTGAATGCAAAGAGTCAACAACCCGTTTGGGTGGAGTAGCTTTATCACACTCCATATGAGTATGGTGTTGTTGACCAATATCAACATATGTTTATGGGATTTTCAGATCAAAAATATATACCATTATGATTGACATGGAAGCTCCATATGATTCAACATCCTCGGGATGAGGTACCACCCAAAGATCGATAGACTTGAGGAATCCACTAGAAAATGAGGAAATCATGTTGATAGGATAAATGTTCGTAGCAAGAGTTGGAGAGGGAAAAGGGAATGTTCCAATAAGTAAAGAGTCTTGTAAAATCCCCACAAAAACACTCATATAATATTGTTGGGTATCACCAACAAAGGGTACATTAGGCCTCACATTGGATCCAATGTCCAGGGTACAAAATACAAGTTGATCAATCATCACTATTTTCCCTATATGAGGGAAGCATAAGACCCTAAACATGGAGGATACAACTATAGTCATTACATAGAACCAATTGTGCCCAAGTAACAAATTGTACTCAAGAGGTGTGTCAACTACCTCCATAGTAATAGAGAAATTCTTACCACCTAACTTGATGGGTAAGGTGGCGATAATTCCATGGGGATAGAACATATGTCCATCAAATTATTTTAGTAATGTGGCAGAGGTATTGAGATTTAGAGAGAAAAGGGCATTCCAACATGACATATACATAATGCAAGTCAAGGTTGCTTCATCAATCACAGTGTGAAATATGTTTTTCCCCATCATTCTCACCTTGATATAGAGATAAATTTGATTGGAGAGCCTATGATGAACCTGATTAGAATAAAATGTCATCAAAATTGACTTTGAGGGATCAAACCTGCCTATGGAAGAAAACAACACTTTTTTTAGCACCAGAAACTTTGTAGGACTTTGAGTGTAGACATGGCATAAGGTTCCTAGGATAAGTCTTCCACAATACTATATTTGTGGGAAGCCTTCATATTAAGGTTATGTGTCTTGCATCAAAGAAATCCCTTTTGGGGGTGAAGTAATGTGACAAAGGATGTCTTCTCAAATTGAAAAGGTCCACCAAGTTAGGAAGAAGATGCTAGCTCTTACAAAATAGGCATAGGCTTGAAATTTTTATATTTATTTGCTAGAGTATGAAAATTTACTATATGGTCACACATGAAAATGGAAGCACTCGAGGATGAACCCTCATGTTGAGGGGTACCTGTCATTCCCCTTTTGGAGGGGTAGGATATTTTGCAACCATGTGTTAAGGTTGAGGGAGAAAAGGATGGTTTATGACAACGAGATATTG
This sequence comes from Picea engelmannii, assembly GCA_009831015.1. Lineage (NCBI taxonomy): Eukaryota > Viridiplantae > Streptophyta > Pinopsida > Pinales > Pinaceae > Picea > Picea engelmannii. The sequence goes on along the minus strand of ML786395.1, from coordinate 605,894 downwards.
AGGTCCCATTTACTGATCCAAAATCAATGGACCTCATCCTTCTAAGGACACCGATGAGTAGGATGGTCCTCCCCAAAAATTATGCAGGGGAACTAAATATTTTTATTCTCTTTTGTGCTCCACCCCTTGATTTTTTTGGGTGGGAGAAGTCCCCGACTCAATATTAGAGTTATTATTTATTTGCCTCTTCTTTTTTTCTCAAGGTTGGTGAGGATTCTTCGATTATGTGGATTACACCAAATTCACCTAGGAGGTCTAAGTGGGGACTGTAGAAGTTTGAGAATTGGGACAGGTGTGACTAAATAGAAATGTGACCCATCTAGTCATCTAACTGGCCCAAAGAGGCATGGAATAAAGAATCCATCACATCATCAACATGGGATCCTTGGTTTGTCTTTTTGGGATATGTTGATGGCCTAGTTACATGCAGGCTAATATCATAAATAGTACTCAACTAAGAGTAAGTCAAATCTAAGTTTTGGGAATACATAATGTATTTCTCTTTGGTAGCTTCCCTAGACATAAATATGTCTTTGGAAATGGGTGGTAAGAGGGACTTTGTAAACCATTTCAATATGATTTTTTCTGGAATTTGGGTCTTGATCATCCCACATCTTTGTCTCCACTTATGTATATGATAAAAAATGTGAGTGGAGGTATCTTGTCATAGTGATGTCAAGATATTTGTTCCAATTTGATACCATATGGACAATTGGTAATGCATTAAAAATTCCATCGCCAAGTCGTTGAATATTTTAAAGGAAGCACCTTGTAATTCGATATACCACTTAGTGATACTTTTCATCAATAATATTTGGAAAAGACACAAGATCACACTATCATCCATCAAAGAATTGGATGAGCACCACAAATGATATGTCATGATGTGTGTGGAGGGTTCTTGTTTTGGATTTCCATCGAATTTGGAAAATTATAATGGTATCTTAGAAGGAATGACCAGCCATGAAGGGTTGTTGGAAATAGTGTTATTTGTCAAAAATGATAATTCAGGTTATATAACATTTTAAGGAAAGGAAATGATGTATGAGAAATGAATACTAGAAGGAAGATGAAGTTCCTGAAGTCCCATCTGAACCTTATGGTCCCCCTACATTTATGCTACCATAGGTTTTTGATTTTCCATAAGAGTGAGTTCCCCTAGGGACAGTGGCACTTCTAGTATCATGGTTTCTCCGAGGACTACACATTCCCTAAGGGGATTACCCCTAGGGGTAGGTGTAGACCCTAAATAAAATGTGTTCCCAAAACTAGTCCTAGGGAAGAACCCCCTAGGATCAAAGGTATGAATAAAGGGAAATCCTCTCCATTATTGAAAGTTTACCCCAAGGGATGTGCCCCCAGGGAAAGGTATGCTAACCCATGGTAAATTTAACCCTCCTAATGTATAACTACCCCCATCCTGACTAGGGACAACCCAAAAAAAACACTAGGAATGTTCCATCCAAAAGGTAAACCAACACCGGACATTGTCAGTCCACTCTTAGGAATGTTTGATGTGGAAGGAATGCCACCCCCCATGCTGAAACCAAGGCTTGGGCCCGCATCGGAAGGAGATACAATTGTGGGCATCGAAGCTAATGGGATGTGAATAGGAATTCTAGGTAGAATAATGGATGGAAATTAAGATATGTTTAGTGTCCCACGGATAGAGGGACCTGTACAAAAAGGCATAGATGGTGTAGGTCCAATGCAACTCAGGGATGGTAAAGAGGAAATCACTGGGATTACCCCAATCCCACTCGTGAATAGGCTTGATATCTCAACCAAATTTGATGAAACACTTGGGAATTACATGGTGTAAGGATCATGTTGGAAATTAGGTTCAACACTTCTTGTGAGTTTCATGACATGGCTTAACCCCTTGTCGTGGATCCCAACTCTGGTGATTGTGGAGAATACTAAATCCTACAGGTTTTGATATAACGAAAATCATAGTCCAACAAATGGTATCAGAGAGACATGTCTCAAGTTTCAAACTCACCTGACACACACTGGGGGGATTGTTGGAAAATGGGTTCAATGCTTCCTGTGAATTTTGTGACATGGTTTAACCCCCTCTCATGGATCCTAACTCCGGTGATTATGGTGGATACTAATGCATACAATTTTTGTTCTAACGAAAATTGTATTCCAACATATTGTTGAACAAAGAAAAAGGTTCACTAAAAATCTCCCTTACCTGGATAATTACAAGTGCTTCAGTATTATTTAAAGGATGGTTAAAGTTTGGTGGAGGAATTTTTTCAACCACTTCCACTTCAACCAAACCAGTATCTTCAAATCAAATATGGGACTCTTCAAATTCACGGTAACCTATATTGCACCACTTGAGAGGTGGTTGTACCCTTTGTGATTGGATATATTCCTCATAATTGACAGGACTGGTGCAATGATTCATCCATGATGAAAATAATAAGTGTAAATCAAAACACAATTCAGCGTAAGGCTGACATAGACATTATATACATTGACTCAAAGAGAAAACCCCTAACAAATATAGGAAAATAACAAGTAAACTAATGTCTTAGGGAGGCTTCTGAAAACCAACCCTCTAGGGGAGTTGAAGTCCCCAAAACATTGGTTAGTGAAGGTATGAGGAGCAGTTATGATGAATGTCATAAAATAGCCATGACTGGTGCAAGTACCCTTTATTAAAGTGAGCACCCTCCAGGGTAACTAAGACCATGAATGAATGTTTGTCCTAGGTACTACATGCATGTACTACATGTAGTAACCCTTGTAGGATATGTATGAAAGGTCACTAAGGCCACCACCTCACAATCAATGATTAGGTGAATATTCAAAGGTCCAACCACACATAAGGGAAAGGTAACTAATCCCAAATCTTCAAAGGCATTACCTCACACATAAGCGTGGAAACAACGAAACCCCCATATACGTAGTAATTGAAGTAATACCACAAACACAAAAACAAGAAGAAATGGGTAGTATCCCTACTTTCATTGATGCAACATCGTGCGTGAATCCTATTTTATAGAAGCTTCCCAAGACAATGGTTGCAAAAATGGATTTTACACCCTTTAATTACTTCTAAGTTTCATTTTTGTGGCCTTGGAGAGTTCACTCTCCAATCCTATTCCAAGGCCCTAAACCTATCTAATGTTGGTTTGTGAGCAAAAAAAAGAGTCTAATTGATTTTAATTTACAAATTCTTTTCTTATGGTTGTTTTTATGTCAAAGGGAAAATGGATAAAAATTCTATGGTGTTTACTCTTGACCCAACTAAAGAAATGCAAAAATGCTAATGTACTTGTTCAATTCGATTAATTATAACTATGGGAGGGATAAGAGATCTCTTTTCCTTGTAAATTTCAAAATGAAACCTCTCAAACACCAAACAACCATGCAAAACAAATCATATCCAAACTATTGACAATATATCAAACAAAACACTTCCACACTGCACTGTGTATTTCAATGCTTCAAAATCTCATAAGCATGCAAATATATTTTTTTGTCTATTTTTCCAAATATGATGCAAACGTTTCTTAATCCAAACAAGAAAACAATCTATAAATGTTAAACCATCAAATCAACAAGCAAGGACTGTAGGAAATCGGTAGTGATGTTGAAAATCCCACTCCAATGTCTCTACAAGAATCACAACTCAAAAATTACCTTGAAAGTAGATTTAGTAATGAAAACCAATCACGAGAGGATAAACAAACCAAATGCAATCAATATAGGACACTACAATATATAATCAAATATATTCGGTGCACTACCCAATATTCAATGGATCACTAGGAAACAAACAAGTGTAAACAAGCAATCTAAAAAAGCCACAAAAATAAACTTCAAACCAAAAATCAAGACACGAGTGTGTGACAAAATGACTCAATCAGAGATAGGATATATAAATATAGAACAATAATATACCCCTAAGACCAGCAAAATCAAATTTTATCACAACAATCTGGCAACTCTGCAATTTTCCCAATTTACAGGGGGTGTCATGGGTCAAATGACCTACAACATGTGATGTCTCGCTTGTCAGCAATAGTGAAAGAAGAGACACCCTACATACTTTTCAAAAAGGAGATATTTGACTCAAATCCAATCGTATCTAAAGGATCCAACCTCTAAGGGAGTATCAGGGAAGAAAAAAACAAACCAGAAAAAAGGATAATAGGCAAGGGATTCCAAATCTAGAAAAGAATCAGAGATCCTTCCCTAGTGGAGTTTCCAGTTTTGTTATGGAGAAAATCTCACAGGTGGATATTAATATCTCCCTAGGATCTACCTATTGATCCTAGAAATAAATAGGGCTAGACTTATATTGCTTTCCTTCAGACTCAAGCAATTGGATTCATAATTAAACTAAGAAATAGTGGCATAGCATACCTTTTCCTCAAGGTTTTCCTTCATATGTTTGGGTTGTTGTAGTCCTGAAGTTCCAGCTCCATCCTCTACAACCTTATCCTTGCACAAAAGAGACAAACAATTTCTTCCTACTTATCTTCTTAGTGTTAGAATCCTAGATCTAGCTTGGATATAACGTTATCTATATTAAAACAAATGAGATCTACACATTCATGCATGAAAACAAACATTCATAGGGGAAAACCAATGATATATTAATTTGAATAATGGAAATATATCAATATAATTACCTCTTAGCATAGATGCATTCCCCTTTTCCCCTTTCTCCATGCTTCTCCTTAGTTCTTGAAGAAAGATAGGAAACTTGATTGCAACTAATGTAGATGGAGAAACACCTTTCAATTTTGGCAGCATAGATCTGTAAATGGTTCTTCCTCGTCATGCTCAGTATTTTCATTCTTTATCTATATCCTCAGAAGAGACTTGGGAGATCTTCAATATCTTCTATAGACCAGTGGATACTCGAATGATGTGATTTCCAATGCTCATGCCATGAAGAACCAACTCATCCCTCACTTGCCTCTTCGAAACTTCACGAATCTATAATGTTATAGAGGGTGTTGTGGGTTTAACTATATATGACCCACAATAGGTCTCCCTTTATCCATTTATGATAAGCAACATCGTGAAAAATGATCTAAATATTAAGCCAAAGTTATGTCTTGTCTTTCACCTTCTATTGTGTTCCTCTCTGACCCTCTAGGGTGGAAATTAAGGCTATAACAATTACTCCTATGAAATGTTATCTCTTCATATGTTTTAATGATAAAGTTATAATAATTGTTCGTTAAATTTATAAAAGTTATATTTTGTAATTTTTATTATTTAAAAATTATAATTAATTAAATTTAAACTATTAAATATGAAAACAAAAACATTAATAATAATGAATTTCAATATTTATTTTCCAATCCTCTTGTGTCGAGGGACAGGGGAGCACTCAATGATGGGGTCATTCCTTGAGGAGCACCAACACATGTCACCCACATCCTACATTAAGGGCCCACTCGGGAACTCACCATAACCTCATGCATGCGACATTACTACTCCACTTGGGCACTCACACTGACCTCCCTCATGCAACATCATTTCACCCTCAACTCTAGACTGATGACACTCCTCTTTTACAATTTGATCTCCATGCTCATCCTTTCCATGGCTCAAGCTATCAAGGCTCCTTCACTTGCATTTATGGTCCCTACAACTCTGATTGTGGTTTATTTTGGGTTATGCACCTAACCTCTGTGATGGGATGTATTACTGTTATGCTTACCTCTGTGGTCTCCTTTTGTTCTTGTCTCCTTTGTCTCCCCACCTCTGCTCCTAATTTCTCTCCCTCATTCCACTGAACTCGGGACTCTCTCTCGACACTTTATCCCTTTCTCTTCCTTGATCTCATTCTCATCCATTGCTAGGGGAAGCTCATCCTGTCACTCCATAGATCACTCCTCATGTCACTCTACAAGATCATGGATTATATAAATAGTAAAGGGCTTCCCCAAGGCCTCCAAAATTCACACCCCACCATATATCATAGCTAAAATTGACTAGGTGGAGGAAGATATCATATTCCTTTGGAATTTTATCCTTGATGAAGAGGTCATGCACAAAACTAGTTCTTGGATTCCAAACTCGGGCACTACATGAGAGAGGGAGTCCTAGTACCTCAAAACCATAGACATTTTTTAGCATATCAATTTGTTGATGGGTCAAGTCTTGGTCGAAATATATGAGGTGCACCATGAGATTTTGCTATATTTGAATGACATATAACTACAAATAAATCTAGTGGACCACAAAATTAACTTGTTGGCAGGAAATATTGTTGTATTGGACATAACCAACCTGAATTTTCCTTAACCTCATGTTCTTGTGGCTGAGGATCGCCCTCCTGTAACTTAATTTTCTAATTATTTTTGGATTAATTAGTTTGTTTTTCAGTCTTAGAGGTTTGAGACATTTTTCCACACCTCATAATATTTTTATGATAGGTAGGAGCTAGCATAACTCATATCTGACATATATAGGATTTATTATTTAATATTTTGTAGCTTCAAAAGACTTGAGTTTTAAAGACTCATGGACAAACTGGTGCATTGTCGCTAGTCTAGTTTCCCAAATTGTACACTAGCGACAGTTTTTGTATAATATTTTCATATAATGATACATAGATTGTGGATAACTTACAAAAAAAATCATTATTTTCAATATTTGTCTTCCATGTTAACAATTTATATCCAAACTTTCTAGGGTTGAATTATGGCTAGGGAAAACTTTAGAGGCTAAACTTCATGATTTGTCTTGCTTTCTTCTAAAAATAATTTGCTAATTTCTATGTTTTTTTTATATTATTCACCCAAATTCCATGGGATAAAATTATTTTACTCTAAAATTTGTCAATATTTTCTAAAAAATGTACAAATACTTATAAATTGGAATAATCTTACAAGAATATCACCAAGCATTTTGTAATTAGTATTTTAAGAATTAGTAAAATTGGAAAAGGTCTCTATAGTTTTAGAAAATTATGAATCCTTAAATTTTTCCTTAATTGTGAAAAGGCTCTCTAAAAATACTCTTTTAGAATTTCAACTTCCTTCCTATATTGACACTTATTTCAAGGAAAATGTAAAAAGAATTATCAATATAAGTTTATATGTTTAGAAAACTAAAGGATGAAATGGAATAGGTGAAGGCCATGATAGTTGCACTAGTTAATGTTGGAAATTCCATCGAAGTTGGTAATGCCAACATTATAAGTGTGATTCCAAAACTCATAAATGTTGCAAGAATTTATTTTGTTTAAATTGTCATCATAAGTTCCATCAAAGTAACTATATATTTATTTGAATTTTGAATTTTTCAAACAATTAAAAAATGGATGTTTGATTTTTTAATATCATCATTTTTTTAAACAAAATATAATTTAAAATAAATATTTACTATTGTATTATATGAATACATCATAAACTTTTTCATATCTCAATTAATTACTAGTAATTCAAAGGTTAACATAAACATATGTTAATACAATACAACATAAATTTGCTATTACATATAATAAATATGACAATAAAAATATATCAAAACCACATTTTATGCTTGTACTATTTAATGTGTTTTCAATATCATGGCTGTAAATGATTGTTATCTTTTCATATCCAACATTATAAAATGAAGAAAAAAAAACACAATTTTATTATAGATATCCATAATAAAATGACACACCCACAATATAAATGTCGAAACAAATCATTTACATATCACTCTTCATTGCCATCACCCTAATTATCTTCCTCTCTTGGCATTATAACAATGTTTTTCTCAAAAATGTGTTTTCATCTCGGATCGTGTCTCAATATGAACCATCAATCCCCATCCAACAAATATGGGTAAAAATCACATCGTTGCAATGTTTTGGGAAAACACAAGGCTCCTTAGTTTCAACCCACATTTTTTAGAGTTAATAAATATCATCCCACTATCATGATCTTCATTAACATTTCTCCAATCAAAGGCATCTCACCAATTGCAACTAAAAGTAACACATTGAAAAGATGAGAAGTCCACTTGCATGAACTCTTGTATCTTTCCAATGTAGCCTAATTTCCCCTCTATTATGGTTTGATCATGTTGGCTAGCATGACTCGATTGGTCAAAATTGATATCCACTCCACAATATTGTGTGATGTGGCCATCATTATCATACTCAGTGTGAAAATAATGTCCATATGACCACATAGAAGGGAACAAATGCACCTATAAAAATGAAAACAAAGGATGGTGTCACATGTCTAATAAATTGAGCATTAATAAAAACATAATACATGTTACAATTCAAATGTGCAATATTATAAGTTGAATGTGGTACTCAAAGAGGTTATTACAGAGTTGTTGCACCCATTATCTATGTTTAATGAATCCATCTATTTTCCACATGGGTTACTATTGGACATAGGATATGTTTCTTCTGTTTGGTCAACCACCCAACTGTTAGGAACAAATTTTGACATATTTTTTTTTAAATGATCAAGATAAGTCATGCTTCTACTATTAAAACATCTAAATGATTTCATGTCACTATCTCGTTTCCTTCTTTTCTCTTGATACAATGTGGTCCATGGTCGTGTTTCCTTTGCATTGGAAAGAACGAATTTATTGATGGAATCAATTTATAAATCCGTCGATGTATATAAGAATTCAAAACTAATAGCATGAGATCAAATATATATTATGTACTTCAATGTAAATAGTTGTTTTGTACAAATTTGATAAGATATAAGTTAATTAATCCTTATCATGCACCTTTTTTCATTCATTTGGAGTAGCTCCCATTCCCTTTTGTCTTCATCCAGTTGGTCATCCAAAAACACTACCTCTGGTGTTTCATCGATTTGCTTGATGTAAAGACTAGCATAGTAGAAGAGCTCATATACTATGTACCCCCCAACCATAGAGCCCTTTAGCTTTTCCCTTTGTTGAATAAACCCCTTAAATTCTTTCATGTACCTCTCTAAGAAGAACATCCAATGACATGAGACCACCTCAGCTAATTCAACCTCATCAGGTAGGAAAATTAGAACATGGACTTGCAAGTGCATAAAACTCATGGGAAATTTTGTCTCAAACATACAAACAATATCATTTATCTCACGATACACCCATGGAATGCTATCCATATGAATATCCTTTGATGTGATCCAACATACAAATGCAGATAATTTTGATATGGCACATCACAGGTCCTCAGGGAAGTCATGGTGCACATAACCACACATGAGAAAAGGGTAATGACATTACAAAATAGACACATACATTGTTAATTTCCATAAAATTGTGAGTGCATAACATAGTTTTACTGACAATATATAAGAAGAATCATGTATTCGACATAAATACCATTAGAAGGTCCATATTTCCATGTGATTTCAACCTCAACAAATTCCATTCTATAGTGAAGCAATGCCATTGATTCAAGGTGCAACGCCATTCTATAAAAAAGGTGCCTCCACACCCAATATAACATTCTTTTCCATAGATAGATCATGTTTCTTCAAAATCCATGGGACATCACCTTTTTTAAAATACTAAGAAGAACCCGACTCTCCTCTACTTTATTTTCTTTGCCAATGTCTCTTTTTAGTATCTGAAGCAATAAGATCTCTCTTAGAAACTAATATGTAACTCTTATTTGATGATATGTGCCTCCATAACTAAGATGAAACATTTTTTAATATATGCATAGGATATAGTAAGTGGACAATATTAAGATGCTCCCAATATAGAATCTCATAAAATACATATTTCATTTTCATCTCAATGGGAATTTTTTCAACATAGGTGTCAAAATATTCAGGATCATCAAACATAGGTTCCCCATTTGAATCAAAAAATTCTACCATTTCCTTCTCCTTATTTGTGTCATATTCCGTAATCCAATATGTCGGTGTTATTATTTCAAGTCTTCTGGTTCTCTCTATTTTACCATTTAAAAAAATGAAACAATTTTATAAGTGTGGTCTTCGGGGAGGAATACCCTCGAGCATTCATACACTGGCTTTTTGCTAGTGGGAAACCCCCCCCTATGGCTACACCAGGGTTTACAATGTAGGAAGACCACAACTGTCTAAAAGTCTCCTACTTTTATAACTACCCCAAACTTATCCCAGAATCATACATGAAAGACAAAGTGAAAAGGATCAGGTAACTGTACCTTTTACTTCGTGTCTGATGTCGATCCCCTCACACTTGATAGCTCTACCGATTGCAAACCTCCTCCCAAGGTTGGACTGCATTCACAAACATATAAAATAGAAACTAGAAACATGCATTTAATATATAAATAATGGGTTAGATGTTAGAATAAAAAATAAATCAAATGCAAACATTTGACACATCATATTTTGGGACAGGAAAAGTATTTTGTTTATTGATATCAAAATGATTACTCACAACAAGTTCGACTACTGCTCCATGAACCTGTTCTGGGATCCTCTTCACCAAGCTCCAAGTGCACCTCCTCATATATTTCTCCTCTCAACATTCTTCTTGGAAATGGAATGGACTTATGATGGAGGAAACAAAGCAAAATGGGGAATTCTGATGAAATTCTCACAACAAGGCTGCAAATGCTTGGGGCAAGGAGGGGATGTGAAACGGGTAGAGTTTCATTGTTCTTATTCTTATCTTGGGAATGAAACCCAAACACCTCCTTTTATATGACAAAACGATGGTTATTCGGTTGGGTGACAGGCTATAGGCGATGGATTAGTTGGGAAACTACCCAATATCCCATAATCTCAACGAATTCCTTGCAACTTTTGCAAGTATATGTGGGTTGTAATGGTGCAGATAGCGTACGTACATGGGATTTAGTGGTGAATAAGGCATGTGTACATGGGCAGTAATGGTGCAGAGCGCGTACATCTTTAAAAAATGAGTTTTTAAGAAGAGAAACTCAGTGATGGCTTTGCAAAAATAGAAAGTAAGAGGGCCAAATGCCAGGTATGCATGAATGGATCAATTTAGGGTTATAACAGATGCCCCCTAATGTGTGAGGTCAAAAGAGAATCTGATGGCTAAAATGCATTACAAAATATTCACCAATGTACGAAGAAAGTGAGCTCAGGACCAGAGTTCGGGAGGTGCCATCTGCAAAAATAACAATTTCCTGTCTGAGGTGGGTGTACCTATGCTCAGGATGAAATAAATTATGGATTCCAATCAAATAAACTACAGATCCATGTCATATAACTATATAAAGTGTAGCCATGAGAAAGACACAATGGATCTACATCTCAAAATCAAAGATATACGTGTATAGTATCCTTCTTCAAGAAGCAAATGATGCATGATGGTTGAAGATGAGGCCTTCAGAGCTCGAGCAACAACTTCAAGATCTTCAAAACTTGGGTAATGTGAGTGTATGACTTCACTACCCAGAGTTCTTCGATGGCTCGTTGGGAACATACAAGAGGATCTCGGTTATCGGACATAGAGCTTCATTGATTTCAAGAAAGGAATTGATTGAACTTTCGAGATGGAGAACAAGAGGTCAATAGACAAAATGTAGAAAAGTCAACTCAGGCTAGTTAAAAATTCCCTTGGAAAATAGCATGAAATATGATCAGACTCAAGCAACATGACATTGATATAAGTTCATGATACAGGAGGCAACATAAACTCTCCATGTGTTTGGAAGAATAACCAAATGGAGGAGGACACAGCTCTATGTATCAAGAACAACTTCCTAAGTTCATATTAAATCCAAAAGCTTGACAAAAAAATGGAAGGATGTGATTTGTGCAAGGGTGACTCATTGTGATGCCAAAAACTAATATATACTTCCCATCCTCTTTTTGGGGTATTTTTTATTTTTTTGGTCTTTTTCAATATTTTAAAAGAGCATGAAAAAGAATAAAAGAATGCTACATTACAAAGGAGGAACACGTTTCACAAGCATATTGGTTTCAAGAGAAAGGAACACACTAATGTTTAGAGAAAGGAGACATGTGTAGGAAAAGGAAACTCGAGAAAAATTCCTCCATGGGTCAAGGTGTCAGGTCGCAGAGGAAAAGTTCTATGAGATTTGCGTATAAGGCATGCTTCAAAGGTTCAGTTGAGAGAAACATGGAGCTGGCATTAGGCCAAATACATAGAGATGAAAATGTGATTAGAAAGACACGATGAAACCCCCTTCAATGTATTTTTCACGAGCCCAAAGAAGGCAAGATCGGTGGTTTTTTCACATTTTAGAGAGTCTGAAAAAACGTAAAAGAAGACTCCACTAGGGTACCTTTTTTGAAAATAGTCTAGTTGGTTTGAAAAAGGGATAAACTAGCATCGAAAAGATGTCTATTCAAAACCATTTTAACAAGTGTGACACAGACAATATCACTCGACAATATTTTCTATTTTAAGGAGTCTGAAAAGAGCTTAACTATGGACTCGCTTCCTTTTTCTAGGTTTAGTCTCCTTAGCCCAAAAAAGTATAAAATTTACTAAGGGAGAACTCTCTCGGTGAAACAAATCTCCCGAGGTGTACCTTTTTTCTCCTTAATCTAGAGGCCAGAAAAAGGGGTAAACTCATGCCAGTAGATGTTCTTCTATACCAATTTAATGAGTGTGAAGAAACAAGATCACTCGATGATATTTTCAATTTTAAGGATTCTGAAAAGAGCTTAACTATGGACTCTGTAAGGGATGTTCTTCTGGACCAATTTAATGAGTGTGAAGGAACAAGGTCACTCAATGATCTTTTAAATTTTAGGGAGTCTAAAAAAAGATTAACTATGGACTCCTTGGGGGTTCCTTTTTTGAAAATTTAGTCCCTCAGGCCTGAAAAAGGGTTAAACATATACCTGAGAATACTCTTCTAGAAAACCAAAATTCCTAGAGTATACCTTTGTTTGTAAAATTGACCATCCGAACCGAAAAAGGGGTAAAATACCACTGGACAGACGTGCCTTCAAATTTTAGTTTGGCAAGCATGAAGGACAACAAGATCGCTCAATAATCTTTTCATTTTAGAGAGTCTGAAAAGGGATTAAAGAAGACTCCAAGACATTACTTTTCTTAGTTAATCCAAACAGTATTGAAAAGCATAAATGTAGTCTCATCGGATGTTGCTTTTGGATTTCATAGTGAGCTTGAAAGAGAACAAAGTATGCTCATTTTTGGGAGTCCCTAAGGTGAGACCAAGAGTGCTAACACATCATATGTATGAGGCTCAATCTCGTAATCAAGACAGGACTAACAAGGACTCCCGAGCCTAAAGTCATTAACAATGGCATGGACACCAAAATGAAACAAGGATATACCTAGGGCATCCATGTAAAGGTAGGCTTTCCACCTAATTACGACACTCCTAAAGAAGCAATGACAGTTCTGTCTCGCAGTTCGATGGGATCGATCCTATGGAAAAGCAGAAAAGACAACGAGTTTTATCGGGCTAATTGTTAAGTGTGGACACAAATCAATCCTCCTAGCTTCACTATGAAACTAGAACAAAACAATACAGTATAGTGCCCTTTCCTTAGATTTCAATTATCAAATGAGAAATGGAATGCAACTTCTTCTCTTAGGAAAATTTCTTCTCCCTTATTTTTTCAAGAAGTAAGGCCACTAACCCCTCTGAAGGAAACAAATAGGTTTACATCATTAATGGTCATAAGGGTGACGAAAATAATGTGTAACAACAAGATGCAGAAAGTGGAGGTGGAATCTTAACTTATATGCCAAAAGTTGGAAAAACGACTTTTTCTAAAGGAATTTTAAAAGTGACCCATCTCCCAAAAAGTTACCAAACCTAAAAATCAAAGTGTGTTGTAACATCCAATAAGAAACTCAAGAACCATACTAAACGATTTTCAAGCCAGAAAAAACGAAAAAAGGGATCAAAAAGTGGCAAAAAAGGTCCAAAAATGTCTATAAATAGAAGTTGACAGCTCATTTTCACCATTGCAAATTGAGAATTAACCAAAAAGAGAAAAACACCCCTTTGCTAAAAGAGTTGAATCTTTAGAGGATGAAACGAAATTCCGCTCGGACCAAGTAAGTATAAACTCATCCCTCTTGTATTTCCATTCATCATTTATGCATTTCTTTCATTTTTTTGGGGGGGGTTGCCCTCCTAAAAAGGGCATCCCTACGTGTACATGAGTTGTCTAAGGAAAACCCACATATGCCCATGGGAAGAAATCAATATACCCATGTGCATACGTGACTATGTCCAAGACAGCTATGTACACCCTCAATAACATAGAAAAAATGAATATGCAAGAGCTAAATCTCCCCTTGAATTTGTCATGTAATAGAATTTTTGTCCACTGGAGAGAGAGGGAGCATGAGGATATTTATATATTGGTTGATGAGGACCCTGCTACTATCACCACATTAAAACAATGTGGGTTATGGAAGTTCTACCGGTGTCCACTCATGAGGGCACAACCTAGGCTGCTGAATGCCTTGGTGGATTATTGGCACCCTCACGTTGAGGTGTTTATGCTTGAGGGGAAGTCGTTGACTCCAAATATTGAGGATATATAATTTTTGACTAGCCTCTCGAGGAGAAGGGAACCGATCAACTTGTGTTCATTTTCCCTTGGGCCCCATAATATCATCGAGTTGATCATAATGCATTGTGAGGCCGAAACTAAGAAAGTAGGTTCTCAGGTGCCAATCCACAATATTACCAACCTATCACTGAAGGTGATAGTTTTACTTATTGGACAGATTACTAGATCCATGGCCTTACATCAAGCCTCTTGGGCACACATGTATTGTGTGATGCAGTTCTTAAATGCACGAGTATTCGACTAGAGCACAACCATACTTGTCTGCATGAAGAGGAAAATTACAGAGTGTCGAGGGTGGAGTAACAAAAAATTCGGGTTTGGTATCATTTTGTGATTGTTCTTCTTTGAGAGGGTACCCAACATGAGCCCATGAGAGACAGTACGGGGGCATGTGGCCTCCTTCCCAACAGTGTGTAGTTCGACAGTATTATTGTCGCAATAGGAGGGAGGAAGGACCATAGAGGCCTTCGATGATAATTGTTTTGACTGGTGGGCATGGCAGATTCCAACAATAGAGGACTACCCCTATGCCAGAATCAAATTTTCCAACGATTTGGACATGCCCGTACCTCCTGGAGAGGAGCAAGGCGAGATAGGTACGTTTTTTTTTAAGTTATTTAATTTTTAATTTATGTTTTATATATATCATTTTTTATGTGTACTAGAGTATCTGACAACTATGTATCTTTTATGTACAGATCTGGGACCAATGCGTCGACAGACTTCTCAAGGACAAGGCAATTTCCTCGACCAGAGGCAGTATCAAAAGCAGCCACCAGACCAATAGCAGTAACAGAGGGACCTCTAGCTGGGGAGGCTAAGAGAGTTTTGAGATGGGTGGGGAGGAACCTCACCGCACTCACTCGTGCAGTTCCCATGGCCGAGATAACGAATCTCCCTCCATCGATGCAGCCTCACGTAGTTGGGGTGCCATGAACATGGATCCAACTCTTTCATCATTTGGAAAATGTCTTCGTTCACTTTGGCAAGGCCAACATTCCCCGTGATTAAATATGATGGACCTCTTATGTGCCGAGGGCACTCTTTTGTATATTTTTTAGGGCATAAGCCCCGTGATGTATACCAGATATGTATTTTTGAGACATTCACACCGACCAATGTACTCGGACACTTATATATATATATGCATGTATGCATGTATGCATGTATGTATGTATGTATGTTAAGCCCTAATATTGGCTCATTACCTCTTAATTGGGGCATATTATATTAGTAATGTTATTTTTATTCATGTCGGATTTAGGCCATTAGTTATAATTATACCTCCTAGTCTCCTATATATACCAAGGAGACATTTTAATTTTGAATCATCTTGTACTTGAACATTTAAGTGGGGTAAAAGGAGGTTTCCCCCTCAAAGAGGCTTATTATCTGAAATTATCTCTTTTTCAAGGCGTTGAGTACTTTTTTTGAGGTTTTTCTATGCTATATTGATATTTGGTTCTTAACATATGGTATCAAAGCTCAAGGTCTTGGGGTTTCGCTGCTACATATGAGACACCTTGGAATTTTCGCTATAACTTTGTTTCTACAAATTTTCAAAAGAAACGGCTTGGAGTATATTTATAAGATGGATCAAGGTATGTTGCGTTCAAAATTAATCTCCTGAGGCCTTATACTTTCAAAGATACAGCCTGTACAATATAGGGTTATGGAATCATCCTGAAATGAGTCATTGCGGAATTTTCTCTATAAAACAAAATTCGTAACTTTTCAGACTCTGAACCTTGGAGAATATTTATAGAAATTAGTAAGGTATTGGTGGTAAAAAGTTCATCTTCTGGGTCATCTTAAATTTGTATATACACCCTGTGTAAGATAGGGTATCTTACTAGTCCTATTGACTAATCTCAAGAAGGTGTTCTAGGTAACACAATCATAACTTCTTCCTACAGTATACAAATTGAGTGGGACTAGTTTCATTGGATCGTGGACAGTCTGTAGTATTTTTGGTGCATGTTTCAGAATTTTATGTCAATTATTTTGTGCGAGGCATGCTATATAAGTGAGATCTCCTAGAAAGGAAACATATCGACAAGTTGTGGGGAAGTTACCATAAATTCCACTTGGCACATCCAATTTTGATCAGACCTGTGGCATTGCAGAGAAGAAATATTAGAGAACTACATAAAAGAAAGTTTCATACCCAGAAGGGCTAAAACTTGGGAGATACAACAGAAGAAATATTTTCTAGCAAAACCACCTCAAAATCAAGGTTCAAAAGTGATACTTGGCCAACATGCCACCAAAAAAGGGAACTTCTACACCAACTAAGCCTCCAAAAAATACTACTTGGACTCTTGATGAAGGTGAAGAAATGTGTAGGGACATAAATGAACTACAAAAGAAGATGGATTCAATGGAATCTAAGTTGGATACTAAGATGGATTTAATGGAAGCTAAGTTGGATACTAATATGGATGGTTTAAAAGGGGAGGTCATGGAAGTGTTGAAAAATTTTGTAACAGAGAAGACACCTGAAAGTGAAAATGCATCCCATGAAATTCATGATGAGGACACAAGGAAGGTGAATCAAGAATGGAGAAACTCCAACTTTGGTTTGAAGACCAACCATGTTCCTAANATTGATATGAGGAAGTTTGATGGCAAGGACCCAATCACATGGATACTTCAGATGGAGCAATTCTTTGATCTCCATAATGTGCCACATACACAAAAGGTACAAATTGCTTCTTTATATTTAGAACCTAATCAATTTGTATGGTATCAATGACTTTGTTCTCGCAAATCACTCGTCACTTGGATATTTATCACAGAAGAAATGATAGCACACTATGAGGATACAAGGAGCAATACCTTCTTTAGCCAATTGACAAATATCAAGCAAAAGGGTTCAGTTATCGAGCACATTGAGAACTTCCAAAGATCGAATATAAAGGTAACTGATATTCCAGATGAGCACTTGATTGATGTATTCATAGGAACTTTAAAGGATAACATTCAACATGAGGTTCACCTTTGGGAACCCAAATCATTGGAGAATGCATTTAAGGTGGCAA
>ML786395.1:569435-587379 GCA_009831015.1 Picea engelmannii | reverse complement strand
TCATGCCTTTTGGCCTTACAAATGCACCTTCCACATTCCAAGGGTTGATGAATTCCATTTTCAAGCCCTTCCTTCGAAAATTTGTGTTAGTATTTTTTGATGATATACTAATCTATAGCAAGTCTTGGGAGGATGATGTGCGATAAGTTGACAAGGTGCTACAACTACTAAAGGAGCAACAACTATATGCCAAACCATCCAAATGTTTCTTTGGAGTAAAGGAGGTAGAGTATTTGGGTCATATTATATATATGAAGGTGTCAAGGTAGACCCTAATAAGATTAAGGCCATGATGGACTGGCCAATTCCCAAAACATTAAAGAATCTTAGAGGATTTTTGGGTTTGACAGGTTACTACCACAAGTTTGTTCGGAACTATGGAAGAATACCAGCACATTTAACGGAACTAACTAAGAAGGATGAATTTTCATGGACTCCGGAGGAAACTAAAGATTTTGAACAACTTAAAGAGGTGATGTGTAAAGCTCCTGTCTTGACCACTCTAGACTTCACAAAAACCTTTATTGTGGAATGTGATTCCTCGGGAAATGGAATTGGTGCTTTCCTAATGCAACAAGGAAGGCCCCTGGCTTTTGAAATTCGACCACTCAAGGGAAAGGAATTACACAAACCCATTTATGAGAAGGAAATGATGGAAATACTACATGCATTGAAGAAATGGCATTCTTACCTAATAGGTAGGCACTTCAAGGTCAAAATAGATCATGATATTCTTAAATACTTCTTGGAACAAAGACTATCTTTAGAAGAACAACAAAAATGGGTAACCAAGATATTGGGTTATGATTTTGAAATCATCTATAAAAAGGGGAAGCAAAATGTTGTGGTAGATGCACTCTCAAGAAAGGATGAAGACGTTGAGGCCTTTCTCTGTGCTATCTCTATCATCCAACCCAATTGGATAATAGAAGCAAGGGATGAATGGAAGAATGACGAAAAAGTGTGGACTCTCATTCAAAGGTTGCAGTAGGATTCCAGTCCATCAGATACATTTACATGGAAAAATGATTCACTATGGTACAAAGATTGTTTATATTTATGTAACTCCAAAATCAGAGAAAATTTACTATTGGAATTGCACACCTCTCCAGTAGGAGGGCACTCGGGATTTTTGAAAACCTACCAAAGAGTCAAGAAGGATTTTTTTGGGGATGGCCTTAAAACTAATGTTCAAAGGTTTGTGGCAGAATGTTTGGTGTGCCAAAAAAATAAGGTGGAAACAATTAAGACCCCGGGTCTTTTTCAACCATTATCCATCCCAAGTCAGTGTTGGGAGGAGGTTTCCATGGATTTCATCACAGGGTTACCAAAGTCTGAAGGAAAGAGTGTCATCATGGTGATTGTTGATAGACTGACCAAGTACGCACACATTTGTGCACTCTCTCATCCCTTCAAAGCTAGTACAGTCGCCACCACATTCATGGAGACAGTTCAAAAGATACATGGCAGCCCAAAGATTATTGTAAGTGACAGAGATCCCATCTTCACTAGAAATTTTTGGACAGAATTATTTTCTTGTTTGGGTACTCAATTGGCTCAAAGCTCATCCTATCATCCTCAATCTTATGGACAAACCATGATAGTGAACAAATGTATGGAAGACTACCTTCGTTGCTTTGTCTCTAATAAACAAACACAATGGTTCAAATGGTTACCCTTGGTAGAATGGTGGTATAACACTTCCTTTCATACTACAACAAAAATGACACCATTTATGGCACTTTATGGATACCACCCTCCTTCCATCACTTCTTCTCTAAAAGAAAAATCTAAGATTCAAGCAGTGGAATATCACATCGAGAATCAACAACAAGTTCTCCAAATCTTAAAGGACAACCTGACCATGGCACATAATCGCATGCTCAACAAGCAGATCAACATCATAGTGAAAGAAGTTTTAAAGTAGGGGATTGGGTGTTTTTAAGACTACAACCATACAAACAGATGTCCCTCAAGCAATCCAAGAAGGATAATAAATTATCACCAAAGTACTATGTCCCTTATAAGGTGTTTCAAAAGGTTGGTACTATGGCATACAAATTAGAGTTGCCTGCATCTTCACGAGTGCACCCAGTTTTCCATGTTTCATGCTTAAAGAAGGTTATAGGAGACAAGATCCCAGTTCAAACTATATTTCCAGAACTTGATGAGGAAGGAAAAATCATATTGGAACTTGAAGCCATCACTGACACAAGAATTAGCCAGCTGAGGAATAGATCCATTTCAGAGTATCTCACTAAATGGAGGAAACTACCGGCTGAAGATTCCACTTGGGAAGATGAGTCTTTTATACAGAAGCATCCAGAGTTATTCAAGTGTTGTGGACAACACTTGTCTCAAGGGAGGGGCATGTTAATCCCTAATATTGGCTCATTACCCCTTAATTGGGGCATATTATATTAGTAATGTTATTTTATTCATGTCGGCTTTGGGCCATTAGTTATAATTATACCTCCTAGTCTCCTATATATACCAAGGAGACATTTTCATTTTGAATCATCTTGTACTTGAACATTTAAGTGGGGTAAAAGGAGGTTTCCCCCTCAAAGAGGCTTATTATCTAAAATTATCTATTTTTCAAGGCGCTGAGTACTTTTTCTGAGGTTTTTCTATGCTATATTGGTATTTGGTTCTTAACAATGTATGTATGTATGTATGTATTTACATCTTTTATGTATTATGGATCACATTTTTACAAATGTATGTACATGTGTATGTGTGTTCTTCTTTTTATGTGTGTTCAATATGCCAATATAATACTTGATTAGCTAGAGTATCTATCATTTGATTTAATCTCCTAGGAACATGGATATACGTAATGTAATCAAAGAAACATTCCAAGAGATGTACCCTAAGGAATTGTCAGTGTAAAGTAGGATCATAAACGCAGTAAACCCCAATTAATTTGGACACAACTAGTTGTGCATCTAAGTAGACATGGAGGTGAGAGATACCATGCGACAAAGCATCACGAAGAAAATCTATCACTACGTTGTACTTGATGACATTGTTTGTGGCTTCACCAAGGTAGCTACCTCTAGAAGATAGCAACTGGACCTAAGGTGTGAAAATCACCCAAGATGCGAAAGCAAGCCTTCGAGTGTGTCGGTTAGCATTGTCTGTGAACCCAACAAACACCTCTGATTCACTTGACAACTGCGACAGTGAAAAATATGACATAAATAATGACACGTCCATAAAACAAAAAGACAAAATTTTTATGTATAAGAACTATACATATGTACAAGAAGTCACCCAGGAGGCCAACCTACGAGTAATACTTATGGAGGTAGAGCCCATTTCTAGGCTCCACCAAAGCATTTCCCTCAAATTCAACTAGATGATAAGAGCACTTCTTTAAGACCTCATTCACAATGAAAGGTCCGGACGACATGGGTTTGAACTTGCCTGACCCCACGGGATCCTTATCCTGGTCATAGACCAGGACAAGGTCACCTTCGAAAAAAATACGAGGACGAACGAACCGATCATATTGATACTTAACTTGTTGATTGTGAGCCTCGTTGACCAAGGTTGCATCATGACGTTGCTCATCAATAAGCTAGAGATATAATAAGCATTCCTCAAGTGGTGAAGTGTCTGACAATAACTCTACTGCCAACTTTAGAGATGGGATCTGACACTCTATTGGAAATACTACTTCCATCTCGTAAACGAGTTGAAAAGGTGAGAAACGGGTGGAATTATTTACATATGTTCGGTAGGCCCATAATTTTGAGTACAACATCAAATGCCAATTTGACTTGGCAGAATTGATCGTTCACTGTAGAATACTCTTGAGGGACTTATTCATAGATTCCACCTAACCATTCTCTTGTTGGTAGCAGGGTGATGAATGCCATTGCCTCAACCCATGATTTGATGTTAACTCATACATCATTTTTTTTTGAAAGTGACTTCCATGGTCAGTGATAATCTCCTTCGGGATGTCAAACCTTGCTATTATCTGGTTAAAAATAAAGAGATTTGTTGTCTTGCCATCATTATTAAATGTTGGCATAGCCTCGACCCACTTTGTGAAGTAGTCTATCGCTACCATGATATAATGATTCCCCCTAGATGAAGTTGGGTGGAATGTAGTAAATTCAATCCCCCACTTGGTGAAGGGACCAACAATAATGATGGGAAACATGGGAGTGGGGTGTGCCTTAATCTTTCGAGAGAAGATCTGCCATGGGTGGCACTTCTTCATTGATTCAACGCAATCCTTGATTAACGTCGGCCAAAAGTAATCGACTCATAGAATATTTTGGGCTGTTTCCAACTCAGAAAAATGACCACCACGTGCTCTAGTGTGGAAGTCGTTAAGAATGAGTTCCACTTCTTCATGAATGAGGCACCAGTGAAGGATTCAATGTACACCTTGACAATAAAAAGTTTCATCAAGTATGAGATAGTTTCGTGCCTGATGGCGTATACGTCGACGCTCGTCGCAAGAAGTAGAGGTGGGGCACTTCAAAGTCTGGAGATAGACTAGTATATATCCATACCAAAGGTATGAAGATAAATTCAGAAAAAGATCTCCTTTAATCGATGATTCTTCAGGCGTAACATCACCTGATTCGACCGGAAGTTCTGAGATAAGTTTTGCAAAGACCAATGAATTTTTGGATTTCACGAAAACAAAATCAAAGTCAAACTCTTGGAGGATAACAATCCATCTACTAATATTTCCGCTGATGACTCATTGTGTCAACACATATTGAAACAGATTCACAATGACAATGACGATTGTCTTATGAAGAAGAATATAATGATGGAACCACTTGACCACATGCACTACTGCCAACGCAAGCTTCTCAACATGTGAGTAGTTGAGTTCCGGTCCAATCAGGCCTCGACTTAGGTAATAAATCACATGCTCTTTGAGTATATCATCTTCTTGAACCAAGACCATATCGATGGTCGACTCTGCGGTGGCCAAGTATAATAAGAAATATTTATTATAATTGGGAGGCTGGAGCAAAGGGGTAGATATGAGGGCATGTTTCAACGCTTCAAAATATCATTGAGCGGCTTCATCCCAATAAAAGGGGACTCCCTCTTTTATTAAATGCATGAACCCTTTAGTGATCTTGACATAGTTTGTGATAAAATGCTGAAGAAAGTTCACTTTTCCCTATAAGATTTGAAGATGAGGGACTGTGCACAGGGGAGTCAACTGAACTATCACCTCAACCTTCATAGGATCGACCATGATCCCTGTTTTTGAAACTATGAAACCTAGAAGACGACCCGACGTCACACAAAAACTACACTTGTTAGGATTCAAGTGAATTTGATAGTAGAGACATTGCTCAAAGACTAGTCGGAGGTGCATGGGATGATCATCTCTCTTACGAGATAATGATGCTAAATCATCAAGATAAGCCTCGACTATGTGTCTAAGTTTGTGGAAAGAAAAAGACATGGCCCACTGAAAAGTGGCTCTAGCATTCTTCAGGCCAAAAGGTAGCTTACGATAAGGAGTGTGCCCCATGGATAGATAAAAGTTATTTTATGCTGGTCTTCGGGTTTTATCTAAATCTGGTTATATCTCAAAAAACCATCCATGAATGAAAATACCTCACATCTTGCGCATTCATCGACAATCTGGTCAATGAATGGGGTGGAGAAATTATCCTTTGGACAGGCCTTATTCAAATCATGAAATTTCATTCACATGCTAATCGTACCCTTCTTTTTGTTGACCAGAACGGGATTTGACACCCATTGAGTCAACTGAATGAGGTAGATGAAACCAACTTTGAGCAGTTTCTCTACTTCAACCTTAATAGCTTTCTCTTTCCAAAGATTCATCAGACGAATCTTTTTTCAGACCGACTTGGCATAAAGATAAGTTGTTATCTCATGTTTGACGATTATTGGATCAATGCTTGGCATTTCCTCAAATAAATATCTATAGATCCGAATATCCTCGGGGGAGTAGTCCTCTCCGATGAAGACATTCTCCATGGCCAGGGGTTCTAGATATGTCAATAGGTATTGTTTCAATGATAGTTTCCATATTACCCTCGGCATAAACTACATGTGTAGCCAGAGTATTAATAGGACAAGACCTATCTCCAGTCATAGTCAACACTAATTTTCCTGCCTCTATTCTTCTTAACTTTGGGAGGAAATATGATCTATGATGGAGATCATCCCAGGTTCTATCTAGACCAGGCAATGTCTCTAAGATCACCTCATCAGAGGGAAAGACCAATTCTAAAGAATCAGTAGTGGCGAGGGAACCTTGAGCCCAAATAGGCTTGAGAACTAGATCTAAATCCTGTGCGGGAGTCATATCGGGGTTGGTCGAAGCTTGCTGGAAAATATTGTACGCAACTTCTGTCATGGACAAGGGCATGGCCATTCTAGGATGCCATGTCCTTTCCATTGAGGCCTATGGGGAAGGAAGAGTCTACAAATCATTAAAGTAAGTCTTACACAATGACAACACTTGAAAGATTTCAGCCCTAGGCTGGTCAGGAAAAACTGATATCATCTTGACATTGCTAGAGGGAGGCAGGTAATCAAAAGTACCCATTAACGGTGGTCACAAACCAACCCCCACACTGACAATTTCAGGTTGATGGTTATCAATCATCAGGACCATGGATGCCCCCAATGAAGGGTTAGTCCAGGAGAAGGACAATTGTTCAATGGCTACAATTTGGCCCTCATGTGGAAACAACAAGAGCCAAAAAATGGTGGCAAACACTACATGCATTGCATAGGTCCAACTCCTTCCTAATAGAAGGTTGTATTTGAGAGGTGCAATAACCACTTCAAATTCGACGCACACGGTCTTCCCTCCTAACTGCATGGGAAAAGAAGGAATGATTCTATGTGGTCTAAAAGAATGATCGTTGAAAGCAGTAAGCAGAGTAGGTGACAGAGACAAAATGGGTTGGCCAATGGCCTTCAAACACACCAACTACATCACGCAAGCTGAGGTGCCCTCATCAACCACTGTGCGAAAAATATTTCGAGTAAAATATTTTTTGGCGTGAGCCACCACTATCTGAAACACAACGTGGTAAGGGAGAAGAGGTTTCAATTTGGTTGTATCAAGCATGATCGTTACTAGATTATATATCTTAGTAGATCCCAAAGAGAACAACAAATCCTTTCTCTATGAAGGGCAGCTCTGGAGGACCTCCAAAGAAGACATCGTGCAAGGGGTTTGTGACAAATCCTCCACCACAGAGTAATTATGGGTGGCCCTCATGTTTAGATTATGTGAAGCTTTCTTGAATGCCCCTTTTGGGCTGTGTGTCATTATTTTTCCCATCGTCTTCTCGATCTAGAGAGGAGAAGATGGGTTTACGACTTCCTTACCCTTTTTAGCAGTTTTTGGCATTTTGTAATCATGTGCCCTAGTTTCTATGTAAGCGTCACCTTTCATCATATAAGCGTTCACTACCGATGAGTTACTAGATGATGGAGGGGGTCCCTGACTGCCCCCATCCACGCTCGAAGAGGATTGAGTCATATTTTTCTCATGTGGAAATGGGTTTGTTAACACAACAGCTTGTTTCTATGCCAATAACTTTTGGTCCCCTGCAAGTCGAGGGCACAGGTGAGTCAGATGGTCTTTCATGCAAAGGTTACACAGATACTTTGAATTTCTCTTCTCTGTGTTGCCCCTGCCAGCATTTTTGGTGGGTTTCTTATCCCCCTTACCGTTATTGTTTTGTTGTTTTTTATTTTCTTCAAGTTACTAGTTGGCCTTTGGGTTCATTGAATGCACACTGTGTACTTCCAAAGTTTGGGTAGGGAGAGTATCCAAACTGGAGGTTTGGATGGCTTTTGTATGTTGTATCGACAATTGTTGCAATTAATTTGACAAATGATCAGTGTTATTTTCTTGTGTTGAACCAACTATACCATAGGTATGTGGTCCAGACTTATGTCTGGCCTTTTCAAGGATGGACCATGGCGCATCTAGAAAAATATCATAGAGTAATCCAGACTGAGAGTATATCAGTTTGAGTTGTTGTGATCTTATTATCACCTCCTCCTCTGAAAGCACTCCCAATGTTGCAACATCCTTGAATAACTGAGGTACCAAAGACTTAAAGAACCACTCCAATAGGAAAGTCGGTGGGACCTATACTTTTATCAAACTCTTTCGACACCACCATTCTCGGATGTGATCCAAGATATGATTGGCCTTTGTCTACTCAACTTTGGCCAAAAATTTGGTGTCGGCATCATATCTCACAGATAGTTGGAAATGGTTCAGAAAAACCATCGCCAAATTGCTAAAGTAAGAGTATATTAAGCGGTCAAGATCGATGTACCATTTTGCAACACCTCCAATGAGAGTGCATTGAAATAGATGCAACTGTATGGAGTTGTCTCACAGTGAATTTGATGAGCACCATAGGTGGAAGGTCATCACATGATCACCCGGATATTCACCAGGCTTACCTTCGAACTTCAGAATTTTCAAGGGAAACTTAGTTGGCACGGGAGGCCAATGCGGATTGTGACAAATTGGGTCATTTAACAACATTGACAAGTCTGGAAAATGTAACATCGCCAGAAACAGTAGCTTGGGTTGTAGATTATGTATGGGAAGAAAGGAGCCTGGAGTTTGACTGGCACCATGCTGCAGGAAAAGTTGGGTTGTTGACCAGGGTTCTGGTAAATACCGTGGCCTTGGCTAGAATATAGATATTTCATTTGTTGGGACATCATCGGTTGATTCCCATAATAGTATGTTGAGGGATGGGCAGGGATTGGTCCCTGCATTATGTTCCAAAGATTTTGGAAAGGGTTTCCCCCTGCCTCAGGGTTCCATTGACCATGGAAGGGGTTTCCCCTGGTCGACATCCCTAACAAGGGAAATGCTCCCTGCCACAAATTTCAGAGTCCTTGTGAGGAGGAGGCTCCTTTGTTTTCCCCCTATGTAGGAATAGTACCCTGCACATGATTCTGTTGTCCAAAACCAGGGTTGCCCCCAGCCAAGACAACAGCTAGCAAGAAAATGTTATTACCAAATGTGCTTAACAAAGAGACCGATGGTGTGGTGTAGGAAGAAGGTCTTAGACTACCTGCTCTAAACAAGTTGTAGTTCATGTTTGGTCCGACAGGTTGTTGGGGAGCACCATCGAGCGAGGGGGAAGAAGGACGTATATGACCTCCTCCGTAAGGGATAGCGTTACAGGGGCTAAGGTTCCCCACATGGACCCTTTCAAAGGAGCATCTAAGATCCCTGCTCCTAGACCCATGGTCTGTAGGGTGGAGTACGTGAGGACATAGTTTGTATCAAAGTTGGGCATCCTGTATGAAAACGGAGGACCCGTAGCACTCTATGTGAATGGAGTAGTGATCGCTGCCATAGATGAAATCAGACTGCTGCCTGAAGTAGAGGTGGTCGAGACCATGGTGTTACAGACCATTGAAGGTGGGTTAGGAGGGGGAATGCCCCCTGTGGTGGAAGTCATTGAGGGAGTGTGAGGACTCCCTAACAAAGTAGCAACATTTTCTTCCATATATTCTTGCAAGACTATTTGACACTCATGATGCATTACCCTTGGAGGGACAACTTGTGTCAAGAGTGGAACTGAAAAGTCATTGATTGAAGTATTGGTTGGCCCGAGAGCTTCTACTCCAAGGTAACAAATAGTAGGTTCCTCCAGATTCAAGTGTTCTTCTCTCAGAGCTAGTTCAGGTACAGTTTCCTATGACCCGGTCGCTACAAATGAACCTTGCTGGTCAAGTCTTCGTCGTAATGGTGGTAGTGGTGGCTCCAAAGTAATTGGTGGAAGGCCTTGAAGCCTTTGCGACCGGTGGAGCTCTTGATATTCCACTTTGTGAGAATATCAATGAAACAATAAGTATTTTACTAACATTTGAAAACAATCACACACTAGAAAAGTTCCTACAAGATAAAGAAAGAAAAACACTATCTAGTTGGAAGAACAATTATTCCATCCAACACTAGAGCAACTTACCAATGCAAATGAAACTTGACCATGGAAGCACCCTCCGGGTATACTCTGCAAATCATGGCCCGACGTATGCCCTAGGTATCGCGGTATACCCCCGCAATCACCTGTGTAAGTCCCTAGAATAAAGGAAACTAAGTTTCCAGCTCATGAGTAGTCACCAGGCGGGTACAGTTAAAAGTCGAGTGGACTACAATGAGTAGGGTAACAAGCTCAAAACCTACTGAGGCTATCTAAAGAAAGTGGTTTCAGAAGACAACTGAGGATCCAAATGGATTCGGGGTCCACGAAGCTCCGTAGGCAAATGAAATCAACAATATCCCACAACAAGTCCTCAATATGTGTTCCCCACTACACTTAGTCTAGATTTGGAGGGGTTATCTCCACTACCTTTTGGCACATGACCTCATGCTTAGCCCCTGTGTTAAATGGGGGTCTCAGATAACTTTCACGTTTACTAGAATTTTTACACTCCCTAGCTCTGACTCCAATGTTTGTTTATAAGCCTTGAAGAGTTTCCTCTCCAACCTAATTCAAGGCTCTAGCCTAAACAAGTTGATTGACCCTACAAAGATAAAGTCTAGTTGATTTTAATTAGTGTTTGTTTTATATGCATTGTTTTAACTCAAGGAAATGGCAACGAAACTAGTGATGTGTATGGGAGACGAAGAAGGAGAACAAAATGAAACTGAAAGCAAAATTACTTCTAGTTGACAATAAAGATTTGCAACTAACTCTTTAACCAACTTCTCATAACTAACTATTTCTAAGATCTTTTAAAAGAAAACTTAAAATGAAATTTCACTCGACTACGAGCTACTTAAATGTTCTAAGCAATTAGTAAGGAAATTAGGAAAATAAATATTTTTCCTAACAAGAAAAATAACTAACCCAACTACTTAACCAAACTAAGAAATGAAGTATTTTTCTCTACTCTTTTTTTATGCTTCAAACAAGAAACTTGAAATAAATTCTTTTTCTTTTTCTTTAAAGCAGGTGAAAGGGGAAAAGTGAAAAACAAGATAAGACTGAAAAACTGACCTTTGTCCCACTGCGGATCGCAGGGAGTCACTAAAGACACCAAACCGGTTGGTCAACAACCCAAAGACTCACCTAAAACCCTTTCAAAATTAAACACAAGAAATATTTAAAAAGATAGGCAAACTGACATCCAACCCAGGCTTGGACTATAAAAACCAGAGACACTGCACTTAATCTATAAACCCTGAGAAGTAAAACTTCAATCAGGGAAGAGGTTGACTACCTCTTCTTAACGAAAAAAATTCTTGACACAGCCATGCTACTGATGCTTAAGCAACCTGTGTATGTACGTGGGTTGTCTATAAAGCAGGGCATGTATGCATGCATGCTGACCCACAACAAGCCACGTACACCTCTGTACTTCTTGAAAAAAATAAAAAATATGCTGACTAACAGGGCAAGGAAAAATTGGTATGGCACCAACATGTGACCAGAATCCCTTAAAGACTTAACAGACTCAAAAAGTAAACTTAAAAGGTATAAAACCAATTAAACACCCAAAAAATATCCCCTAAAACCCTAGAGGCTTCCCCAGTATGGACGCCAGTTCTACTAGTGGGAAAAACCCCCCTATGGCTACACCAGGGTTTAAAATGTAGGTAGATCACAACCGTCTAAAAGTCTCCTACTTTTCTAACTACCCCAAACATATCCTAGACTCATACATGAAAGACAAAGTGAAAAGGATCAAGTAAATGTACCTTTTAATCCATGTCCAATGTCAATCTTCTCGTGCTTGATAGCTATGTTGACTGCAAACCTCCTTCCAAGGCTAGCCTGCATTCACAAGCAGATAAATAGGAAACTAAAAACATTTATTTCATATATAAATCATGGGTTGGATGTTAGAATAAAACATAAATAAAATGCAAACATTTGACACATCTATTTCGGGATAGGAAAAGTATTTCTTTTATTGAAATCACAATGATTACTTACAACAAGGTTGGCTACTACTCCACGAACCTATTCTGGGCTCCTCTTCACCAATATCCAAGTGCACCTCCGTGTATATTTCTCTTCTCAACCTTCTTAGCGGAAATGGAATGAGCTTATGATGGAGGAAAAAGAGCAAAATGTGGAATTTTGATGCAATTTTCACAACAAGGTTTCAAATACTTGGGGCAAGGAGGGGATGTGAAACGGGTAGAGTTTCACTGTTATTATTCTTATCTTTGGAATGACACCCCATCACCTCATTTTATATGACAAAAGGATGGTTATTCGATTAGGTGGTGAGTTATAGGCGGTGGATTAGTTGGGAAACTACCCAAGAACCCGTAATCTCAATGAATTCCTTGCAAATTTTTAATTTTTACAACTTTTGCAAGTATACACGGGTTATAATGGTGCAACTGGCATATGTACGAGGGATATAGTGGTGCAGCAGGTGTGTGTACACGAGAAGTAATGGTGCAGGGCACGTACATCTTCAAAAAATGAGTTTGTAAGAAGAGCAACTCAGTGATGGCTTGGAAAAAATAGCAAGTAAGAGGGCCAAATGTCAGGTATGCATGTATGGAGAGATTTAGGGTTATAACACTTTTGTAGGTGGTTGGACCACCTAACCTTTATAGCATATCCAAAACATTTACATCCATGATACCCTTTTGTTACAATACATGTGATTTTATTATATGCATAACACATTACTGTCAAAATCAAAGATAGTTGCACCAAATTGAGTATGTCAAATAACATTACAGATATAAACAAATCAATCAACATGATTACCAAAGAAAAATCCTAGTCCTTGATAATTGTGAGTGGTGTACACACATATGTTATACAATGTAAAAGTCATATCCATTGGGATGGGTATTGATACATCATATACATATATCCCTTCCCATATTTGCTTACATTCATCGATCAATGGTTGGAGGTAGACATCCATTCTCTTCATGTTTCTTCTACCTGGGACTATAAGATCCATCATAAGATGTTCATTCTTCACAAAAAACCATGGGGGGATATTATTATTGATTACTACAACTATACAAATAAAATAGTTGGTGTTTTGGAGGTAATATGGGTTAACTCCATCCATTTCTATCATCAATCATAGGCTCCATACTTCATCCTTGAATTTATTAGGCCATGTGTCCTCTATATGTTTCATGGCTATTAAATCTTTTGGGATTTGCATATCTCCTCACTCACTTCTATATGAGGCATGCCACTCCTGCAACATGACTAATTGTTTACAATGAAAGAGCATTTAAATCCTTGTAATTGTAGGCATGTCCCTCTATATCCTATGAGGAGGAACATGTTACTTACCCTTTTTTTATTTATAGTAATTTTCATGCCCACATTCTAGACATATCTCATTGTCCACTTTTTTTTTTGTATAAAATACAATCATTTAGACATTCATGGTATGATATGTTCTAAACACCCAACATTTTCAACATTTTCTTTTCCTCTGCACAATAATCAGGCAAGGTATTATCTCTTACAAATACCTTATCTTTGAGTAACCTGCAATTAGTGGGAAATAGGAATGTACAGTGTCATTAATCATGCATAAAATCAACCTTTTTATTCCTTCATTTTGTGACATGATTCCTTAAACATTAGGGGACATAACGAATATTTACCTCAAAAGTGTCGAGAAACACATGTCTAAAATACCATACATTGATTTCAAGTTGTATAGTAACATTGTTGTCCCTATTTGGGTAGACCTTGACCCATGTCCAAAGAGAGGGGTGGTGGAAGCACATTTCAGTATTTTGAAGAAGGTATCGAAAATATCAAAATCATCCCCTAGTTCATTTTTCTAGAATGCATGTAACAACAATCTCTCCATGGCTTGGGTATCTCGTAAGAAATCATCCATACCAAGATCTATATAATTTCATCCATCCCCAAAATGTGAAGAATTAGTGTTATTGTAGAGGTTTTTAATTGGTGACTCAAGACATAGTGGGAATTGAATAGGTGGTTGATTCAACCATGCTCGGTATGCTTCCTCTCCAAGCTATTCCCATTTAGTAGAAATATCATGACTTGAGATAGAAGTAGGGTTCAATGATAGACGGTATATAGCTCTCTTATCGTCAGAACCCTAATTGTAAAAATTTTAAACATTACATCGATAATATTATTAATACAATGTATTTTGTATGTTCAAACATTATACAAAAATTTATTAGAATCATGGATTTTTTTTCCCATTACTAAACATGCAACCAACCACTTTATAAAATAAATGTCGAACTATGCAATACATTTACATTAATTCCACCAAAAATCCAAAAATATAATTACTCAATCATATTTTTCTTATGCCCCAAGGGGTGTCCGCGTAAAAAAGATCCAATTCACAATGTAATATCCTTAACCTAGGTTGGTTGCTAGAATATGACATGTTATAATTGGTATGGTAAATATGTTTTCCATTTTCATCAAACATCTGTTTACTGTATCTTTCTCCTAATAATATCTTGTGGAATTTTGAGACCAAACTTGATCCTGAATCATGATCCTACTGTTATCGAATTAATCGGTAAATGCGGACATAAACAGATCTCCCTAGATCCCACTAGAAACTAGAACAAAACATAATAGAATATAAGACTTTCCCTAGGCTCTAATTATTGAGTTTACTAGTTAATAAGAGATAGACAACATACATTTTAAATGTCATTTCCTCTTGCCATTGTCATCCTAGCTTTGTTCCAATGCTCATGTTATATTGAACCTGGAAGGGAACACAAGCCAACCAAAGTGAAAGAAACACAATATACTCAACAAGAACCTATGTATGTGATCAAGGAATCATACAATAAAACAAAGAAGACTAGTTTTATGGGAAAGAAACATATCGTTGTATCATATTAAAAAGAAAGTGGAGAATACAACCAAAAGCCTTGATGTTGCAATATCCCCTTTCAATGGCCCTTTTCTCCAACACACACACTTTATACAAAGCCTTTGAATGAATAAGATCCACCATGTATCCTGTAGAACCAAATAAAATCTCTCAAGAAGAATTAGAACTCTCCATACAAATCTTAGCCTATTCAACCTTATCCTTTTCCATGAGAGATCCTCTTTATATAGTGTGAAAGAGGGATGGATGAGGATATTAGGATGATCCCACCAAATCAGAGAAGCGAGTAAGATCCAAATCGTTCAGAGGCCACCTCATCTTCTAGAATATCCTCTTCTCTAAATTTCATGAAGTTTGACTTTTCGTTAGCCTTTGGCATCTTTGCACCAGCTCTAGATAAGGGTGTGACTTTTAGGCATCGTTGCACCCCATGCATTTTGCAGGGTGTGACGACCTTCCTTAATATGGTTTTTGAGAAGGGAAATAAAATCACTTTCTTCATGGAGAAAGGCCCTTTTATCTTTTCAGGGAACATGTTTGTCAGTGGATCACTGGGGTGACCAAAATAATGTGTAACACCTACAAAGTCAATGAACAATTATTCAACTACACATGAATACATAACATAAATTCAATGAGATAAATAAATTATAAATAAAATATAGACTTTATGCAATTGGTATGGGAGAACTTGAAGGACTTGAAACAATATGGAATGAGCTAGAATACCAAGAACTGGCCATTTTATATTATAATTCATTTTTTCTTACATTTGAGCCAAAACCATCTTAGGAAGCATAGAACAACATAATTTCCCATAGAATTTTGAATAATTTTTAAAAGTTAATTGTGTGCCTAATTATATAAGGATGTCCTGACATATATGGATACCCACAACACCTCGATGGAGTAAGTTATGAGAGGAATCAAAGAGTGACCTGTTATTACCTCCACAAAGAAACAATTATACAAAATTTAAATGTGGAAGTTTTCATTTGCATTTTCATTTTGTAAATTTAATTGTGTGTCAATGGATTAGTACTTAAAGATTACATCGGTGCTATACAAACTATATAGTGCATCGATGAAACAAGCTACAAAAAGATAGTGCATTTATTTATCATCAATGTGTCAAAATATACAACAAATATTGTGTCAATGTATTTTTACATAGACACGACACTAATTCTCTATGTACTTTATAGTGCACTAGATAAGTAAGTTATGAAATAAAAAAAAATGTGAAAGTTTATCAAAAATGCACCAAAATATACAACAAACAAATAAGCAGAAATTTAATTTTTTCAAATGTACGTGTTTATAAATGAAAACTCTATTAATTCTTTCATTATTTTGCCAAAATTTAGAGGGAATATTTTTGTAATAGAGATCTACCATTAAAGACTTTGTAGTGGGTGGATTTTCTTGAAGCGCCAAATTCAAAAGGGATCACCATATGCCACATACGAATATGTAGAGGAGAGATTTCAGGTATATGATTTCATTCTATTAATCATCTCAATCTTTCCCCTATTTGATTCAATCAAATTTGAGTGCATTCTTAAAACAATAAAAAGGGTTTCCCAGTTACCTTCGATTGGAATCCCTAACTTCCTTGTTATTTTTCTTGTTTTCCCTCTCTATATTTTATAATGGGATTTGTTTTTTTAAGAAATAGATTTTTATAGGGTTTATTTACTTAGATATGGGATGTTTGGTATCCATTGCAATGGAACCACTCGTTGCATTGGATCTGAAACTTCTTTGTCGCTATCAGATATTTTTTTAAATGCCTACGCAATTCATAATGCCCATTGTACCATGATAGAGCATTGATGATGATGCTCATGTGAACAACACTTCTTAATTTAAATTATAAATTATATTTTATTAAAAATTCCTATGGAGTTAGTGGTGCACATTGTACATAGATAGAGAACCAATGCACATGTTCATATAAACAACACTGCTAATTTTATGGAAATGATATTGTTTTTTATATGGAAGCGATTATGTTTTAAATTTGTTCACGTCTCGATGGTGCATAATAAAAAATAATTAAGAACCCATGATTTTATTAATTTATAAAGCACTACATGAATACAACAATTTGTAAAACATTTTGGATTTTGCAATGACATTGTTATTATATAGTAGTGTGTACTAATTTACTATACACACTGGTATCTTATTTTGTAAAACATAAGTCATATTTTTTTATTATATATGATGCTTCTTGTATGTTCTTTTTTTAGAGATATTATGAAAATTCGAAGGAAAAAATCAAGGGAAAACCAATACGTGCTAGAAGGGATGTCCAAAAAAGTGTCAAATGAGATGGTAAAAGAAATGAACATGATTGTGTAGTAGGAGGATCCATCCCAACAACAATGTACATCAGAGGTATGTAATAATTAACTTATTATTTTATGTACATTGAATTTAATTATCGCATGAAATACTAATTTTCAATTGTTTTGTTGCAGAAAAGAAAAAAAATGGAACCCATTCAACACATAAGACAGGATGATGAGGAATAAAAGGGTTGATCCTAAACTTTATGAGTTCTTACATTTTTGTTCTTACTTAATATTTCATGTTCGTCGTGATATTTGTATTTAAATAATTAATTTACAATTTTCCATGGATGTCTTCTAATAGGTGATAACATAGAAATAAGAGACAATTGATGAATTGACATACATTGGGTTAAGTATGGGTTGTAAGTATATGTTGAAGTATCAAGGTTTAACTCAAAAATTTGTAAGTAGCTATGTTTTTTAACTTCCGTGCTTTTATAATTTACGGAACAACAAGAAACCTTTATATTAAGTATATCTACTTTTCTTTGTCATGGCATATTAAACATGCAGGAAACAAAGTACAGAGTGCAGCCAACATAAGAGATTTTGAAATAAGGCATGAAGCATTCCTTCAAAAGAATGTGTATTGTTTATGAAAGAATCCCTACTAGGGTACATGTTTTTATTCACGCAATCATGTATATGTATATATATATATATATATATATATATATATATATATATATATATATATATATATATATATATATATATAT